>CP139508.1:508046553-508196527 GCA_021014915.2 Artemisia tridentata subsp. tridentata
AAATTAAAATTGGGTTTGCTGGAAGAAACAAATGGTAAAACCCTACTAGCAGAACCCTTTCTTCTTCTTCTTCTTCTTCTTCCAAACAGCATCAAAAGCAAAAGCAAGTATGGAGGATGATTCATCTGAATTTTGCATTAGTATAATAATGTCACAGTTCAAAGAACCAGAAGAAGAGTTTATCAAAATAATATTCAATGACATCTCACAATCCCTAAAAGAAATGAATCATCATCCCCTCACCCCTCTCGCATATCTGGGCGCCACGTGTACTTCACTTGACAAACTATTACTCCTTTCTAATAATAGTAATAATCAAAAGAGTGTGAATGGTTTGGTTACTATCATTTCCATCCTCCTTCCTCACATCTCCTCCCCTGTTCTCAGAAAAGAATCTGATTTTGTTTCGTCTTTGATTACACGTGTCATTCATTCAGCTGATGATGATGATGATGATAATAATGATAATGGTGGCTTGGTGTGTCGTGGGTTAAAGGGTATCTCTCATTTGATTGTTTTTGGTCATTGCTCATCATCCAGTACCTGGTCCCTTGTTTCTCCTTTGTTTTCGTTTCTTCTCGCTTTCGTTGCGAATTCTAATCTCAAGGTACACTTAATACTCTGAATTATTTCATTATATTTTATTTATTTATGCTTTTTTATACACTTAATTTAGACCCAACTAGTAACAACAAGCCATAAGTAGTAGCAAGCCGTAGGTGTTTGTTTTAATTTAGACTGAGTATGTTTGGCTATAATTACTATGTGGAAACGCATTTTGATTTGGAGCGTTTAAAGAAATTAGGAATTCTAGTTGCTTCTTGCTAGAGGTGGCAATTTGTGCCCAAAATGAAAAAAATGGGCTAATTTTGACTACTTTGTAAAAGATTTGGGCACATTTAGCCCCATCCTTTTTTTGAAATGGGCACATTTAGCCCATTGAAAAGTTAAATGGGCACAACGGGCACATATCTTCTCTCAATTAGAGAACATTATAATCGTTTTTGAAGAAAAACTTATATATATAATATATTTAATTTTTTAAATATAAATGGGGTATTACGTTTAAGGAATTTATTTTGTCATTTTCGGTCTTCTATAAAGCGATTTGTATAACATGTGCCCGTTCTAGCCCGTGCCCGCCCGGTCCGCCCAGCCCGCCCGTTTTGCCACCTCTAATTTAGACCCAACTAGTAACAATAAGCCATAAGCAGTAGCAAGCCGTAGGTGTTTGTTTTAATTTAGACTGAGTATGTATACGCATTTTGATTTGGAGCGTTTAGAGAAATTAGGAATTCTAGTTGCTTCTTGCCAAACAAGCATATGTATACAAAACGCTATAACGCTAGTTGCTTTAAAACACTATTAAACGGGTAGCAATATAGTCATGATTAGTAAGTGAAAAAGCTAGTTGCTTGTAAATGCTACTAGAAGTGGCGTTTTGATTTGGAGCATTTAGAAACATACATTTTGTCCAAAACCGCTAACCACTAGTTGCTAGTTGCTTCAAAACAATAGTAGAAAGATGCACTAGTAGTTAGCTTGTGAATAACTACTTAATGATCGTTAAATGTCTTGTTATATAATAGGTTAGACGGCAAGCTCATGTTTGCATGCGAGAGGTTATGCAAGCTTTCCAAAACACGTCATTGCTGCCACCTGCTAGTGAAGCCATCGCAACCACATTCGAAAGGTGTTTGTTTTATACACTTAATTTAGACCGAAATAGTAACAACAAGCCATAAGCAGTAGCAAGCCGTAGGTGTTTGTTTTAATTTAGACTGAGTATGTTTGGCTATAATTACTACGCTTTTTGATTTGGAGCGTTTAGAGAAATTAGGAATTCTAGTTGCTTCTTGCCAAACAAGCATATGTATACAAAACGCTAGTTGCTTTAAAACACTATTAAACGGGTAGCAAGAGCAGTTTTGATAAAGGGTTTGGTAACATAGCTATATAGACATGATTAGTAAGTGAAAAAGCTAGTTGCTTGTAAATGCTACTAGAAGTGGCGTTTTGATTTGGAGCATTTAGAAACATACATTTTGTCCAAAACGCTAACCACTAGTTGCTAGTTGCTTCAAAACAATAGTAGAAAGATGCACTAGTAGTTAGCTTGTGAATAACTACTTAAAGATCTTTAAATGTCTTATTATATGATAGGTTAGACGGCAAGCTCATGTTTGCCTGCGAGAGGTTATGCAAGCTTTCCAAAACACCTCATTGCTGCCACCTGCTAGTGAAGCCATCGCAACCACATTCGAAAGGTTTCTTCTACTTGCCGGAGGCTCAAACAATAACAATCAAGAAACTGATGGTTCCTCTTCTAAAGCTCTCGAGGTCTTGTATGTTTTGGACGCTCTAAAGGACATTCTTCAGCTCATGTCCGTCAAGTTTTCCAACAAGATCTTGAATTACTTTAAGTCTCTCCTCGCACTGCACCAAACGGCAGCTACACGCAGGATTACCGATGCGTTGTATTTGCTTTGCATCCAACCAACTCTACAAGTCTCTCCTGAAGCATTGATTGATCTCTTATGCTCATTGGCTGTCTCTGTTTCCTCGAATGAAATGTCCGGTGACAGCATGACATTCACTGCTCGTTTGTTGGATGCCGGTATGAAAAAAGTGTTTTCTCTCAACCGCCAGACTTGTGTCGTTAAGCTTCCAGTTGTCTTCAGTGCATTCAAAGGTTTGTATTTTGGAAAATTTTAAAATTGAATAATGTGGTGCGTAAATGAATACTTATGTTTCTGACTTTGCGGTGGCAGATATATTGGCGTCTGAACATGAGGAGCCTTTAGCTGTTGCTATGGAGGCATTCAAGAGCTTAATACATACGTGCATTGATGACATCTTGATCAAACAAGGTGTAGATCAGATTATGACAAGCGGGGGTGCGAGAAAAACTGGGCCGACCATCATTGAGAAACTTTGTGCAACGGTTGAAAGTTTACTTGATTATAGTTATGCTGCCGTGTGGGACATGTCATTTCAAGTTGTGGCAGCAATGTTTGATAAATTAGGTAATCTTAGCTTTCTTTTTATAACTCTTATCTAACTGACACATCGTCAACTGCAAGTGATTAACCTCAAGTCTTGACCCTGCTCTTTCAGGTGAGTTTAGTTCGTACTTTTTTAAAGGTGCCGTTAAGAGCTTGGAAGACATTCAAAAGTTGCCAGATGAAGATTTTCCTTACAGGAAACAGGTAAATTTTGGTGTAAGAAAAACCTTGCCTTTCAGTTTTTTCGTTTTTTAATCAACACATTAACATAAGTACTACCTTTTGTATTTGCAGTTGCATGATTGCATGGGTGCAGCTTTAGTCGCGTTAGGGCCTGAAACATTCTTAAAGTTTCTGCCTTTGAATGTAGAAGCACAAGACCTCTCTGATGCCAACGTATGGCTTTTCCCTATCCTGAAACAGAATATAGTGGGTGCTCGTTTAAGCTTTTTCAATGAATCGTTACTGGATATGGTTCGAGTATTGAAGCTGAAATCTGCAAAGGTACTAGTATTCTATTTTTCTTTCATGCTCCATTCAGTGCATTTGGTATTTACATGTTCCCTTGTACCAGCATGAGCAAGAAGGTAGAATTCATTCGGCCAGGAGCATTGATGGACTTGTATACTCTATATGGTCTTTGTTGCCTTCGTTTTGCAACTATCCTCTGGATACTGACGAGAGTTTCAAGGATTTAGAAAAGGCATTATGCCGTGCCCTTCAGGAGCAACCTGATTTGCGTGGAGTAATCTGCTCCAGTCTACAGATTCTCATTCGACAAAATAAAGAAGTGATTGAAGGGGAAAATGAACCCTCTGGTAAGGAACTCAGCATTTGTGAACAACGTGCAGTTTCCCGCTACACTTCAGAAGTTGCAGCTCGTAATCTTGATGTGTTAAGGTCCTCTGCACGTGAGATATTGCCGACACTATCAGGAATTTTCATCAAGTCTTCTAAAGATGATGGTGGATCTTTGCAGGTATATTCATCAAGTCCCAAAACTATCTACCTATCCACTACATATGATGCTCTTTTAATTTCCGTTATTTTTTCATTTTGTAGAGAACAATTGGTGAGTTTGCATCCATAGCTGACAAAAGTGTAGTCTCGCGGTTTTTCAAGAGCACAATGCAGAAGTTACTGAAGGTGACTGAGGAGGCGGGCAAGGTACAAAATACCAAAGGTTCCAGCTCGATGGAAGTAGACAACTCATCTAGTGAAACTTCATTGTCTCAAACTAGGTAAACGTCTTCTTTTAATCCCTAGGTCTAATATTTAGTTTGATTTGATTTTTTTAATATTAATGCATAGTTACTTGTTTTTCATTTGCAGGGCACAGCTATTTGACTTGGCAGTCTCGCTTTTACCAGGCTTAGGTACAAAGGAGGTTGATCTTTTATTCATTGCAATAGTACCTGCATTAAAGGTGAGCTGATCAACATTTCATGATAAGAACTTGAGTTGTGTGGCCAAAATTTATCTTTTCCTGTTTTGTGAATTAGATTGAGATTATTGATGTACATCTGATTGTAGGATGCAGAAAGTTCGATTCAAAAGAAGGCCTACAAAGTTCTTTCAACAATTCTTGAGGTATTCTATTTCACATTTCAGTTGATCTTTTATGCTGGTTTCTTTTACTTCGTCATAGCCTATTGTTTTGCTAGTCAAAGAATACAGATTCCTTTTTATTTTATTTTATTTTGCTGATAGTGATACTAGTTAAACCATTGAAGTAATTACATTTTATTGAACATATATATATTTTTGCTCGGACAGCATGCTGATGGTTTCATAGCAAGAAAGCTTGAAGATCTACTCAAGCTGATGTTTGAAGTGATGCATTCGTGTCATTTTTCAGCCAAGCGGCACAGACTTGACTGTTTATATTTTCTGATCGTTCGTGTCTCAAAGGTAACAGAAACACATTAGTTCAAAAATTCTAGTACGTTCGCATAAACTAGAAACCTGAAGCATTTATGACACTTCTTTTGCAGGATGAATCAGAACAAATGAAGCGTGAGATTGTTGCCTCTTTCTTGACTGAAATTGTTCTTGGACTTAAAGAGGTACTATCTAAGTCATGCTCGAATTCTTTGCTATTAAATAGCTTATATAATTACCATTGAAAATTTGGAGTAAAATTACGTGCTTGAGTTTACAACTTATTCAACTGCTTCTTTGTTCTTTATATCTAAACCCCTCTGACAGTTTGTCTTGAATGTATGATTTGCAGGCTAACAAGAAAACAAGAAATAGAGCATATGAGATTATTGTGCAAATTGGTCATGCCTGTGTGGATGAAGATAAGGGTGGAAACAAGGAGAATTTGTATAACTTTTTCAACATGGTAAAGAACATTCTTGATAATGACACATTGGTTTGGTGTAATTATGATGAAGTGATTTTTAATCACGGTGGTTAAATTTTGGTGATAGGTGGCTGGCGGCCTTGCTGGGGAGACCCCTCATATGATCAGTGCAGCAGTGAAGGGCATAGCTCGTTTGACTTATGAATTCACTGATCTTATATCCAAGGCTTTCAATGTTCTTCCATCCGCGTTTCTCCTTCTCCAGAGAAAGAACAGAGAAATCAATAAAGTAAGTAGACTTGATTGTAAAAACATACTAGTAATGAGGATGTACATAATGATTGAACGAAGCACTCTTCCTGAACTGGTGAACATGTCATACAACAATATGTCTAATAAGGTTGTGGTAGCTTTTACAAATATGTATTATATTCAAGAGTCTAACTTCAGGCTGATGCTTCTTGTTGCAGGCCAATTTAGGTTTGCTTAAGGTATTAGTTGCCAAGTCACAAGCCGAAGGGTTGCAGACCCATATGAGGGGAATGGTGGAGGCTCTGCTGAGCTGGCAAGGTAGCCACAAGAATCATTTTAAAGCAAAGGTTAGCAAATCACTTCAGCTTCATTAATTATATATTGGTTTTATGGTATTATACCCAACCAAATCGAAGCTGTTCGGTTTCGCTCCGGTTTCAATTTTGTCGCCTGTAAATAAATTTGGTTGTTTAAAATATAAGTGATCATTAGGGAGGATAGAGGATCAACAGCAATCTCTTAAAACTCAGTGAAAGTCTTCCATTGTTCAAATTATAACCACATCATCGAGGTAGGCAAGTGAAAAACAGTCCAAACTTATTTTTAAATTACAAAGATATAAGAATCTAGGTTTGCATCTTCTGAGTTTGTATAAAGTTGATAAAAAAATAGCGGATGTGAAGCTGCTCACAAAATATAAGAAAGGTTTGTTGTTGGAAAAACCCTCAGATGATCGTATGTTATTCTTATAGGTGAAGTTGCTCCTTGAAATGCTTGTGAAGAAATGTGGTCTTGAGGCTGTTAGGGAAGTTATGCCCGAAGAGCATATGAAGCTGCTCACAAATATAAGAAAGGTTTGTTGTGGATCAGTTTCTTTATACAATCAACTTGAACTTAATAATATAGGTTGTTAACGGGGGCTTTTAAAGTGCATACAAAAGAACGGAAAGAACGAAAATATGTTGCTAACACCGAGGAAACTAAATCTCGTCTTTCAAAAGCGACTACCTCCAGGTTATTCATCTATTAAACATAATGCAGTCAGCACATTCTAGAAATGTTTTTGAACTCACATTCCAGTTACATAAACTGTGTAACTTCTGTAATCCAAGGAACCTAGTTCAAGCTTTAATTGGCTCATTCTAGAAATATTTTTGAACTCACATTCCAGTTGCATAAACTGTGTAACTTTTGTAATCTAAGGAACCTAATGCTATACAGTTCAAGCTTTAATTGGCTATTCTGTCTGCTTCATGTCTCATAACCAAATTCCCATCAACACATCTAATAAATATTTTTGTTATCACATTATAGTTAAGAATATATCATTGTACTAAGTAGCATCATTGATTGATAATTATGTTCTTTTTTTCATAGGCTGAGCAGATGGAATCATACAAAAATATTCTCTGATTTTGGCGATGAAGAAACTGACAATGGCAATTCTGATGATATGGATACCAAGACGTTTTCTGGTCGACATAGCTTGCCCAATTCCAAAAGATCTCTACATAGGTTTGTGTTTTTTTTATCTTAGAGAACGTATTCAAATGTGGCCTGTTACCATCATCATGAAAGCGCTATGAAACTAACTATTTTATCTATTCAAGTGTCGATGATTTTGTGTTAATAAAAATCCTCTTTCTGTTTACAAATAAAAAAGAAAGAAAAGAAAAACGTATTCAAAGCACTGCTTGTTTTGCTTATGCCAAAATGTCAGTTAAAACATGTATGCTGCTGTTGAAGATCTTGTTGTGATTTATATTGAAGTACATAAATGATTATTTGCAGATCCAAGCGAGCAGGGAAGAGTTTGCCAGAAGATACATATGAGCAGTTAGACGATGAACCACTTGACTTGCTTGACCGTCAAAAGACACGACTATCTCTTAGATCATCTGATCATCTAAAGAGGAAGCTACAGTCTGACGAAGAGCCAGAAATAGATGCTGATGGACGGCTTATAATTCGGGAGGATGGGACAACACTGAAAAGAAGTATGCCTGCAGAACCTGATTTGGATGTAAGGAGTCAAGCAGGCAGTAACCGATCGGTTAACTCACGTAAAGCAGAAAAGCGTAGAAAAACAACCGAGTCTGGTTGGGCCTACACGGGTTCTGAATACTCAAGCAAGAAGGCAGGTGGAGATTTGAAGAGGAAGGGTAAGCTTGAGCCATATGCTTATTGGCCACTGGATCGGAAGATGGTTAGCCGTAGGCCAGAGCATAGGGCAGCTGCAAGGAAGGGCATGTCAAGTGTGGTAAAGCTGTCAAAGAGGCTCGAGGGGCAGACCGTCTCCAATGCGTTGTCAATGAAGGGATTGAAATTGAAAAGAGGAGGCAAAAAGAAGACCAACCAGAAGAAGAAACATTGTTAAAGTATCAGTGTATTTTAGAAGGGTAGAAGCAAGGCTCATTTTTGTGATGAATTTTACTTTTGAATGTATACAAAAATATTCAGTTTTATAAAAGATATCAACCAGTTTGCTTGTGAGAAATAACTTGGTTCTTTCTGCATTTACATGCTGATCTTATTGTCAAATTCTCATCCTTGTGACACCCGGTTACAATTTCTGAGCGCAGGAGTTTGTGTGTGAGGTATATGGTTAATGAGTAAATTGGTTAGGGGAGATGATGATACCGCGATTTTACATTTGTTGGAAAGAAAAGCTGAGCATTGGTTGCCTAAATCATTCGATATGTGCATCAAAATTTATGTCAAAATTAGTGAAGAAAAAAAATCTTTTGAAAATATTACTAGTAGTGTTACATCAAAATTGGTGTAGTGTTGAGTGCGTACATTGAGGAAATGTTCTTGTATTTTGCATCAAATTCAGTTTGAAAGTGGTATTTGGGGACTTGAGTTGCTCCAACTCGGCTTGTTTATAAGTTATAACTATAAATCTCGAGCTCGACTCATTTTTTATGACAAGTTAAATGAAATAAAGCTCGAATCAAACTCGCTTTGTTAAGCACACTAGGCTCGTCTTCGGTTGTTCAATGTGAGCTCGTTTATACATAATTATATGCGTATATGAAACATAGATACATATAACTATGCGCGAGCCTAATCAATCTTTATATATAAATCCCGGGCTCAAGCTCGATTACTAAATGAACTCCAACTTAGGCTCGAGTTCGTTTAAGCTCAGCTCGTTTCCGCCCGTTGTCTAGGATTGGAGTAGAGGCAGGATTTTCATGGCCGCGCCTGATGCTCTACTATGTGTTTTGGCATACTCCTCGTTCTCATAGGATCCTATTGATTGAAAAACGTAAAGATGAAAAGTATCCAATTTGGATACCTATGGTTATTTAGGAAGAACAATATAGAAATCTGGACAATGATTTTGGAGTAAGGAATAAAAAGTACTAGTAGAGCTTAAAGATTACATCTACAAATATTATTACGAATGTGTGGCGATCATATCATCAAAACAATATCTATAGGCCACCAAAACCAGCATGAAAAAAAAATAAAAATCCAACAAACAATATATCTCATCTACGTCAAAAAGTGACTAGTACACAGATGGAAGCAACAGTCAGGTGAAGGTCTATCATTAAATCGGGATAGATAGTTAATCCGCCCTCCTTCATCTTCCACTGTTTTTCTTCTCTTTCCGACCATTGTTTGATCAACAGATACCTGCAAAAAACTAACAGGGTTTCATAAGTTATGCTCTTTATTATTGTCTTGTTTCTCAACTCATGCAAATAACACTATACTTGGTTACATGATTTTTCCTTACCATTGCTGAAAATAGTCTGCACCGGCTATTGGAAAGGCGCAAATAATATTGACGAGTTGTGACCTCCAAACCCAAATGAATTCGATAAAGCCACCTTAACATCCAATTTTTCTTTCTTTGGGCCTACCAGCACCTTTGTGTCCTGTGAAAAATCATTATGTTAATCCATGGCCACATGAAAGTACATAGATCTTAATCTAACCAATCCTACACTAAAACAGCAAAGAGCCATTAATTGTTTTTTTTTTTTGGGTAAAGGGATTAAGAGAGCCATTAATTGATGGCACCTATTTAACAGTTTTTTCAATGACTTGCAATAGAAACACTATCAACAGTCAGCAGAGAACGATACATACCCCGCCTGCGTCTGGATTTTCAAGATTAATATTTGGATGAACCCAACCTGTCCGTATCGCCTACAAGAAGATTGCCAAAATAACAAGTTAAAAAGTATCTCATTTAGCAGCAACAACAGGCCTAAAATAAACAAAAAAGGGAAATGACAATAACGAGAAGTCGACTTGTTTTTCACGAGTGCACAGAAACCAATATCTAAGGAATGTTCACTAGAAAAAACCAGAATTCTCATAAGTGGTAACAAAGCATATGTTTTGCGTCAAATGCTGATTCACAATTGTTATTAAACAGTTGGAACAGAATGATTTACTTGATCAAGTCCTTGTAATGTCATCTTTCTAGGAGTCATACTCTAAATTCTTTCTGCTGTGAGCTGTGGCTGTAAAGTGCCAGTAAAGCAAGCAACAGCATTTTTTTTTTTGCTAAACTTAAACAAGTATACAAAGTACAAAGACCAAATATAGCACGAGTCAACTTGACGTTGTCAACTGTGAATTTAACAGTTCATGTACTATCAAATTATAACAGCCTGGCCCCATGTTCTAGCCTTACAGACAGAAAAGATCCTAAAATTTAAAAGGTCATGTTAAATAATATGCTAAACTGAAATATACAAAACAAGACTGTCCCTTGATGATTTATAACATCAACATCACACGTCACATCTTAAAAGGTACATGATTGTTGGCCTAAAACTTGAGTCATGTCTTTGATGGGACAAAGTACGGAGTACGTCATTATCATGTCGACACACAATAAAAGCCATGAACAATGTAAAGTTACTTTGCCAATGCACATTGTTGTTTCCTCCATGAAAACTTGAGTTGGTCATGTACTCGAATTTCATTACAAATGATTGGAAAATGATTACGTCAACGTAATCATATTTCAATTCCTTGCAATATGTGTTGCATGTCAAATATGCAATAAAATTAAAATAATAAATAAACTTATTGCATTACCTGTACAGTTGCAACAGCTTCCACAGCACCAGCTGCTCCTAAAAGGTGACCTATCATGGATTTCGTAGAGTTCACTTTCAACTGCAAACATTATAAATTTAATGATGTAGTCAATATAAGAATAATAAAAAGAAATCTCCTTTGGTGGAATGTATTTAGTCACACCTCTTGGTTCTGGCCGAAACAATGAAGAAGAGCATTGTATTCTTTGAGGTCTCCAGCTGGAGTAGACGTAGCATGTGCATTTATGTAGTTCACATCTTCCCTGGCCACCCCAGATTGAGATAAGGCCTTCTCTATGCACAAAATCACCCCAGCACCTGATGACAAATATGCACTTATTAAATATTACACACGTTTCATGTTGATTCCTTCACCAAAAGGACAAAATAATGGCTAGCCGTAAATCTTTATCATCTTAAGAGTATTGTAGAATATCTATAACCAGATAACGTTTTCCAGGACATGTTCAATACCAACACTTAACACGGGTAAACGCAACCATATTACATATAGCAAGATAGAAGTAGTATGATTGTAGTAGTTGCAATTTGCAATATAATTGTTTAAAGGCTGTCGCTGCTAAAAGTATACAAAAAATGGAGTTCCACCAAATGAGTTTTATTACCAAGACAATATATCAGGAAAAAAAAAAAAAAAAAAAATCCAAATATGTTAGATTAAATATATTACTACCACTGTAAAACCTATAGAGCTGTAACTATAGTATAGGGGGCCTACATGAACATACAGGAATAGAAGCCGACATATGCATAAGGTGTGAACATAACAATCAACAAGAATGAGACAGATTAACGGAAGTTTGATTTCATATTTTACACATAAACATGTAATGCTACTACCTTGAGGATGAGGCTCTGTCATATGATAAGCATCACAAGTGAAGCTTCCTCCCAGAAACTCCGCATAGATCGTCGCACCCCTTTTCTGTCCAATAGCCAGGTTTAATCAAATGGAAACACAAATCATTAGCATGCTGTCATATTATAGTTCTCATTTAAAGAAGCACTGCCACACAGGTCTTTACTGTTAGATTTCAACAAACCTTAGCATGCTCAAGTTCTTCCAACAACAGGACTCCAGCTCCTTCCCCCATAACAAACCCGTCACGGCCCTGTTTGAATTGTAAATAATCAGTTAAGTTTTATACCACTCGACATGAATAGTACAAAGAAAAAGCATCAATATTCTATTTTTAAAGACTCTGTGTTTAACTCATGAAGTTATATACATGCATCAGATAAGTTTATGCAGTAGAAAAATACATTTTCTAAATGGCATACTCTTTGTGCTAAGCAATAAGAACTATTTACCAAAGTAAAGTTATGTTTATCCCCGAGATTATAACAAGAAGTAACATTACTATAAAGATTAACATCATGACTCAATTATAAACGAATTTTTAGATCATGTTTAGCTTGGCAAATTCAGAAATGTGAATGCTAAAGCAAAAATATTTAATTAAAGAAACAGATATTGGAATGTCAAGCAGGAGTGTATTGAATATTACCGAATCCCATGGGCGGGACGCTTTGGCAGGGTCACTGTTTCTCTCAGATAGAGCTCTGCATGCCACAAATCCTCCCAATCCTACACCGGTGGTTGAAAAATAAGGTTATTTATATATTCCATGTTATCATTTTACATGAAGAAAAAATTTAATACCTATAGGTATAATGACAGCATCTGAACCACCGCAAAGCATCATGTCCTGCAAGGTTCTCTACAACGTTAGAGATAGATGGAGCAGACAACTTAAGATATATATATATATTTTATTTTGGTTTTGTTAATTCGCTTCTCTCGTGTTGAAAAACCAGGAGCATTTGATTGACATAAAAACAAAAGTACTTACAGCTTCACCTCTGATGATGTGATTAGCCGCATTCAAGATTAATATTTGGATGAACCCAACCTGTCCGTAATTGATGGCACCTATTTAACAGTTTTTTCAATGACTTGCAATAGAAACACTATCAACAGTCAGCAGAGAACGATACATACCACGCCTGCGTCTGGATTTTCAAGATTAATATTTGGATGAACCCAACCTGTCCGTATCGCCTACAAGAAGAATGCCAAAATAACAAGTTAAAAAGTATCTCATTTAGCAAGCAACAACAGGCCTAAAATAAACAAAAAAAGGGAAATGACAATAACGAGAAGTCGACTTGTTTTTCACGAGTGCACAGAAACCAATATCTAAGGAATGTTCACTAGAAAAAACCAGAATTCTCAATCGTTATTAAAGAGTTGGAACAGAATGATTATACTTAATCAAGTCCTTGTAATGTCATCTTTCTAGGAGTCATACTCTAAATTCTTTCAGCTGTGGCTGTAAAGTGCCAGTAAAGCAAAGCAACAGCATTTTTTTTGGCTAAACTTAAACAAGCATATAAAGCACAAAGACCAAATATATCACGAGTCAACTTGACGTTGTCAACTGTGAATTTAACAGTTCATGTACTATCAAATTATAACATCAACATCACACGTCACATCTTAAAAAATACGTGATTGTTGGCCTAAAAATTGAGTCATGTCTTTGATGGGATAAAGTACGGAGTATGTCATTATCATGTCGACACACAATAAAAGCCATGAACAATGTAAAGTTACTTTGCCAATGCACATTGTTGTTTCCTCCATGAAAATTTGACTTGGTCATGTACTCGAATTTCATTACAAATGATTGGAATATGCAATAAAATTAAAATAATAAATAAACTTATTGCATAACCTGTACAGTTGCAACAGCTTCCACTCCTAAAAGGTGACCTATCATGGATTTCGTAGAGTTCACTTTCAACTGCAAGCATTATAAATTTAATGATGTAGTCAATATAAGAATAATAAAAAGAAATCTCCTTTGGTGGAATGTATTTAGTCACACCTCTTGGTTCTGGCCGAAACAATGAAGAAGAGCATTGTATTCTTTGAGGTCTCCATCTGGAGTAGACGTAGCATGTGCATTTATGTAGTTCACATCTTCCCAGGCCCACCCAGATTGAGATAAGGCCTTCTCTATGCACAAAATCACCCCAGCACCTGATGACAAATATGTGCATTTACCCCGTCTTCTGAGTATAGGTATTGAAGATGAATTCCGGTAGTGAAGGGCAAATCAAGAATAAAGTGGCATTGAGCATGAGGTGAGTGTTCACTTAACAAAGAAATGAACATCAAACAAAATCAAACATACCTGTTAGTTTGCATTGTTGTTGACCTCACCCGCATTTTTTTTTGCTCTCCACAAAATAGCCAAAACGTGGGTCGCCCATACCTTGTCTAGGCACAATTCTTGTACCATTTGCCTCGTTAGGCTTCATAATCAAGTGGGACTTCTACAGCGCCTTCCTTGTATGCTATAGATGCTCTATCTCCACGCTGTAACTTAGACAAAGCCGTCTAAAGATTTAATAAGTCGAACAGCCAATCCAAGATGTTCTCTTCTAACCCTTCCTTGATCAGCTTTTCAAAATACAAGCGACATGGTGGAATCTTGCTGCTTCACATGTCATAATTGTTATAACAGTTAGTGGAACCCGCCATTTGAAGCATATTTCTTCTATTTTACCTTGTTTCGGGACGTGAAAACCATTACAAATGTCTTTAATGGCTTTAATAAGAGATTTTTGCCCATATTTTACATTACGTGGGGAGGCAATCCCGTCGCCGTACCCCTCGCCGAACCCGAGATGGTGAGAATCTTTGAGCTTCCTCACCACCTTCTTGTCTTCCACCGCCTTTTCCTTCTTTTTTTTGATCGGTTTTGAGTTTCGTTTGTTCATCTTGTTCATAATCTTGTCGCTTTGACGTTGCCTCGGCTGTGAGGACTTTGTCGTCTCCGTCTTAGAATACGATCCGAATTCCCAAATCACGTCTTATGGGGATTGAAATAAAAAACGTGATTTGGGAATTCGGATCGTACCCTAAGACGGAGACGACAGTCGATAGAGTGCACACAGCCGGGGCAACGTCCAAGGGAAATGATCATGAACAAGATGAATAAACTCAACTCAAAACCGACCAAAAAAAGAAGGAAAAGGCGGTGGAAGACCAGAAAAAGGAAAAGGCGGTGGAAGCTCAGATTTTTACCTTCTCGGGTTCGGCGAGGGGTACGGCAACGGTCTTGCCTCCCCAGGTGATGTAAAATATGGGAAAAGATCCCTTATTAAAGCCATTAAAGACATTTGTAATGGTTTTCACGTCCCGAAACAAGGTAAAACTGAAGAAGTATGCTTCAAATGGTGGGTTCCACTAACTGTTATAACAGTTATGACATGTGAAGCAGCAAGATTCCACCCTGTCGCTTGGTATTTTGAAAAGCTTATCAAGGAAGGGTTAGAAGAGAACATCTTGGATTGGTTGTTCGACTTATTAAATCTTTGGGCGGCTTTGTCTAAGTTACAGCGTGGAGATAGAGCATCTATAGCATACAAGGAAGGCGTTGTAGAAGTCCCACTAGATTATGACAGCCTAACGAGGCAAATGGTACAAGAATTGTGCCTAGACAAGGTATGGGCGACCCACGTTTTGGCAATTTTGTGGAGAGCAAAAAAAAAATGTGGGTGAGGGTAGCAGCAATGCAAACTAACGGTATCTGTGATTTTGTTTGATGTTCATTTCTTTTTGTTAAGTGAACACTCACCTCATGCTCAATGCCACTTTATTTTTATTTGCCCAAATAAGTTCTGCAGCTTTCATTACATATCTCATCCCAACTCTGAAATCTGCATAATGTGTAAATGCACATATTAAAGAATGTTATTAACAGAAGACGGGGAAAAGTAGGATACATAATTCAACTATTCAAGTTTCCATGAAAAATGAACACATTGTTGAATCTTTCTGAACTAGTTAATTTGTAACATTTCACAAGCCACATTTTGCAATCTCCTCAGACTCCTTCTGCCATGCAAGAGGTAATTCATCAATTTTATTTGAAATTTATGTTACAAATGATAGAAGTTATGCACTATAAAAATGAACAAAAATTGTGAAAAAGGGCAATTTAGAACTATTTAAAAGGATTATAATGTGTTTGACACATTTCCACTTAGCTAAGTTTTTTATAATTAGCTAAGCCATTTTTGGTCAAAGAGAAAAAAGTCTTTTCCTTTCCAACGCCCAAAGCGTTTCCCATGCTGAAGTAAGCTCACTGGATTTTTTTTGGCTTATTAGCTTATCAACTTAAACTTACGGCTTATTTAAGCCATAAGCTCAAATGGGTAAGCCCAAAAAAAAAATAAAAATAGGCTTATTGGCATTCCCAAATCTCAATAAGCTGATAAGCCCACAAAATAAGCTAATCCAAACACCCACAAAAAGTCAGCTTATAAAACATAAAAACGTCATTTATGATAATTTATAGTAGTAAAGATCATCAATGTATCACCATATATACAAGCATTCATATCAAAATCAGCTAAAATATCTCAACTACTAGTTTGAATATAAAGTATTTCATCATAAATTATAACATATTTTTAGAGATGAAATGTTTTCTTACCTCATTTTCAGGCCGTACCACGTACCCGAAACGTCGATGTCCGATCTGTGGTGTTTAGTGGTGGTCGGCCTCGTCTCTTCTTCTTCACGATCTGGTGGAACATTTTCTTGTGTGTTTCCCACTCAGTTTTTACAGAAAGAGTGAAAGAAAAGCGGGGCTCTATGATTTTGAGGTGAAGATAAGATTGAGAGGAAAAGGTAGGTGAAAGAAAAGGGGGCGGATTTATCTGTATGTGATTTAGGGGCGGTTCTTTTTTTTACAGTTTCTACTTAGGTCCTGTGTGGATATACGTGTACTGTTTTTAGTTAGGTCCTGTGTGGATATATGTTGTTTCTTTTTTATGCTTAATTGACCATTTTAATACGAGTTTTTTCCCGAACTAGTGTAGGTGGAAAAAATTTATAAAAATTCGAAAAATTTATGAAAATTCGAAAAAATTTATAAAAATTTTAAAAAAATTCGAAAATTTTTAAAAATTCAAAAAATTTATAAAAATTCAAAAAATTCGAAAATTTTATAAAAAATTATAAAAATTCGAAAAAACTTATTAAAATTTTTAAAAAATTCAAAAAATTTATAAAAATTTATAATTTTTTTTAAAATTCAAAAAATTTGTAAAAATTTATAATTTTTTAAAAATTCAAAAAAATTATAAAAATTCAAAAAATTCGAAAATTTTATAAAAAATTATAAAAATTTTTAAAAAATTCAAAAAATTTATAAAAATTTATAATTTTTTAAAAATTCAAAAAATTTGTAAAAATTTATAGTTTTTTAAAAATTCAAAAAAAATTATAAAAATTCGAAAAAAAATTTAATAAATTCAAATTTTTTATAAGTTTTTTTGAATTTTTATAAATTTTTATAAAATTTTCGAATTTTTTGAATTTTTATAAACTTTTTGTATTTTTATAAAATTTTTATAAAATTTTCGAATTTTTTGATTTTTTATCAATTTTTCGAATTTTTATAAATTTTTTTTGAATTTTTATAAATTTTTTGAATTTTTATAAATTTTTTATAAAATTTTCGAATTTTTTGATTTTTTATCAATTTTTCGAATTTTTATAAATTTTTTTGAATTTTTATAAATTTTTTCAATTTTTATAAATTTTTTGTATTTTTAAAATTTTTTGAATTTTTATAAATTTTTTCAATTTTTATAAATTTTTTGTATTTTTAAAATTTTTTGAATTTTTTTAAAATTTTTATAAATTTTTTCGAATTTTCATAAATTTTTCGAATTTTTATAAATTTTTCGAATTTTTAAATTTTTTTTGAATTTTTATAAATTTTTTCGAAGTTTTCTAAATTTTTCGAATTTATTTTTTCCACCTACACTAGTTCGGGAAAAAAATCGTATTAAGACGTCCTGAATAGAAACAGTATCAAATTTTGCCCCCTTCCACATTAAGGATTCTCTTTTGCAATAAGTTAAAAAGAAACATCAAAGTTTCCTGTTTTCAGCCAGTTTTGTTACCAAACAGGACATTAAGTTGAAAGTAAACGGCCCCTTAGGGTTATATGATTTATATGATTTATAAAAATAGATTGGATTGGGTTTATCTATTGGGCTCGGGCTGGATCATATCTTCATGTTATTGGACACGTGTGTTGGATTGGTCTGATTGATTGAATTGTTATTTGGTACAATGCTGGTATTTTGTTATTGCAATTTTCACGGGGATACATATTTCATGGCTAGAATTATTAAGTATGTAATTTTATGTTTTTTAATAAATGTTATGTTTTTTAAAAATGAAGTAATTTATAAGTTAGGGGTTGAATTTGAAAATATTTTATATCAATGTGAGTTAAGATGTGTTAAAGATGAGTTATTGTTGGGTGTGTTAAAGATGAGTGTGTTAAAGCTGACGTGACATGCCTTAAATTTTAAAGTTGAGTTAACTGTTGGGAATGGTCTAAAAGGTATAGTAGAAGGAAAAGTTTGAATTTTGTTCAGAAGAAAAAAAAAGGAAAAGTTTGAATTATTTTGTTTATGTACAAATTTATATTACTCGCACCTCTCAAAAACAAAATATGGAGTAATTGTTTAAATTTGCATTTTTGGCTATCTTAAAATTATAGGATATTTTAGGCTTTTTCAAAAACAGCCTCATTTTGCATAATTGGTCGACAAAGTAGTCGTTTATTTTTGTTTTTGTTGATACATTTCTGGCTCAACCAATTGATTTTTTTTACTTAAATATTTTTTTAATCATGCAAATTATATATATATATATATATATATATATATATATATATATATATATATATAAATGGAACGTCTCAAAACGGCGCGTTAAATGTCATTTTGTTTCTTTGCGATTTCATTGGTTCCCAGAAGTCCAACCTTTTGAGCCCACTGCTTCCACATTTTCGACCATCATAAGGCCCCGTGCTTTTCCTTCGCATATCAACCCAATATACCAAACCGCCTTTACCACACCAATCTTTATCCAAAGAAACTACACATTTGCAGTGATTAACGGATCCGACTGTCACACCCACAAAAAAAAATCAACACCAATGATTCGCTAACAGTGGATCACATGGGTTTCGATTTTGGTGTTTTGTTGGTGCCGAAAGACTTCTGGGAGAATGATTGGTTTAGATAAGCCGGTGTTACAGTTGTTTCTTGAGCTGTGGATTGTTGTTAACTCCAAGATAAGATGAACGGATTTGAGAGTATCTCTAATTCGATTATACCAAGTAAAATTTTTATGGTTTTCGGTTTAATTGTATTTAGTTTTTACGGATTTTTTTATATTTGTGTTTGTTTTTGGTATGTGAATGCAGGTTAACACCTTATGTGACAAGCTTCGCTTACACGTATATTCACTGGTCCATTCGATATGGATATAAGGTTTGACATACTCAGTTATTTTTTCAACTGATTTTCTGCTTAGAATCAGGTAGATTATAGTTCATTTTCGACCTTTTTAAAATGGAGGAATGTAAATTTAAGATGTTTTCGGATTGAGTTTTCGTATTTTGATTTTGCAGGTTCGCCGTTATATTCATATGGGTTAAGGAGCGGATTTTGACAAATCTCAGTGCGCAGTTATAGGTTTGTGTTTCTTTTAAATGTTGTACTTTTTAGACTTTTTTTATGTTTGATTATTGATATGATTTGTGGGTTTTTTATTATTTGTGAAAAAAAAGATGAAACTATTTGATTTGTGGGTTTTTGATTATTGATATGATTTATTCATCTGAAAAACTAAAAGGCAAAACCAAACATGAATTATTTCATGAATAAAGCATAAAGTCACAAACACGTAACAATATCTGTGATTCACTATTAGATTTCATGTTTGAACATTACATAGATGTGCTACGATAGGTTGGTGAAAGTTTCTTTGAAAACAATGTTTCGCGTGCAGTGCTTAAGTTCCGGGTCCTTGTCTTCAACCATTAGTATTTTAAGGCCGTCAGGACTGGTAACTCTAGATAGCGCAACATAAAGCTGACCATGGCTGAACACGGGAGTAGGCAAATAGAGGCTAACGTAATTAAGTGATTGGCCCTGACTTTTGTTAATTGTCATTGCATAACATGGTCTTACAGGGAATTGTCGCCGTTTTAGGACAAATGGCCACTTGGATTGCGTTGATGTGAGTATAATCCTGTGTATAATGACATTCTCCCCTATATTTGAACCTGTTAGTACCTTAGCGTGAATAACAAACTGGCCTAGATCTGTGATGAGCAACCTTGTTCCATTACACAGCCCTTTGCTTGGATTGATGTTCCGCAATAGCATAATTGGTAATTCCTTTTTTAAGTGAAGAGCATGTGGGGGCATCCCGGGGAAATTTAAGGAATTTAGAAATTCAATCGGATAGTGTTCGTGTTGTTCTAGGCTGTCCGTAGATGCCTTGCAAATCTCGTTTGCGCTGTTGTATGTAACAGATTCCCCTGCTAACTGTTTAAACATGTACTCATTGATGGCATCAGCATCATCATTCCGAGGAGTTAGTATTGCCCGTTCTTTGAGATACACATCGTCCGTTTGTCTCGTTGTAAAATCAAGGTATGTCTCTGCGACAATCTGCTTGATAGGAGAATCCCATGATTTAATTAGGAAGATTTCAGGAATGTCAATCCAACTTGGGTCATCCTCCCCTTCTTTGCATTTCGCCGGCACCTTGCCATCCCCCACAGCCAAAACCCATCTATTGAAATCCTGTTTTCGAGTATCAAGCTCCCCATTTTCACTATACTCGTTGACACGCATGCTGCGCGTAAGGCTGAATACCTTGCAATGCTTCCATAATTCAGATTGGTTTATGCATGATTGAACAATGTCTGCCCTGCTTCCTTTTGGTATAACTGGCAGAACTTGTCGAAAGTCACCTCCGAGCAAGACCGTCACGCCTCCAAATATTCGATCCCTACTGTCCTGGTCATGATATCCTAAAATATCCCTTAGCGTCTTGTCCAATGCCTCAAAAGCATATTTTTGAGTCATTGGAGCTTCATCCCATATAATAAGTTTAACTTGCTGCATGAGTTCCGCCATATGTGTGTTTTGTTTTATGCCGCATGTACTGTTCTCTAATAATTCAAGCGGTATAACAAAATGGCTATGCGCGGTTCTCCCACCTGGTAGCAACAATGAAGCTATTCCTACACAATTTGAGAGTGTTAATTAGTCATGTATTTTTATAAATTTCCAAAGAGTTGATTGTTTAAATTTAGTATAAATTTGTACCTGAAGATGCAACAGCAAGCACTATCATACGTTCTGATCTTAACCTTGAGATGATAGTTTTGTATAAGAATGTCTTTCCGGTTCCGCCTGGACCGTACACAAAATAAAAGTTCCCTTTTTTTACCATGGACAGATTCAATCACCTCTTCATAGATAAAACGTTGTTCTGGATTTAACAATGAATGAAGTTGTTGATGTTCAATCTTACTCTTGTTCATATCATAAGCCAACGCTTCTCTTATGAGACGATTGTCCATGTTGGTTAGTAACCTTGGGTCAGGCAGTGGTAGGTCTTGAAAATCCGATAAAGATCTCCCATTTCTATTTAACAACTCTTGGATCTCTAGCAAACAATAGTTCTTGAGTTGTTCTTCCGTCAGCTCCAAGTCAGGATATTCGAAAATTTTCCTTTTCTTGTGTAGAATATCTTCTGATAAAAACTTCCAGTTTTCTTCCCACAATTTTAAAGGTCTGCTGACATCACAAAAAATTAAAATAGTCACGAATATGTCACGTAACTGTGAGCCAAACATCCATACACTTGCTTCTGATATAGCATGTGTCCATTCTGTGTCATCATTTAAAAGGCCATATGCAAAACATGCTTCCTTGAATGTGGAACATAGTTTGTCATGAACAGTCATGAGTTTTTCAAAAGAGTCAGGACCTCTCACGATATTCAACAACATTCTAAGATAATATCGTTCTCCAGACGCCGGGTGCGAGTAAACAATCCTCCCAATGCATTTTTGTAACTTGCGTTTTTTCCACATTTTGATTTTCTCATGCCACACATAATGTGTAGGTATCTCAGCATACGTGTATTGGTTCGCTTCTATATCACGCTTGTTTAATTCAAACCAATCAGTGAACATGGTCATGTCGATACCTTCCTTTTGAATTAGGGCGGGTAAGCTTTATGAGTCACGAAGTGTGATTGCATGCTGATTTGGCAAGTGGTAATTCAGCTTCATAACAGATGGATATGAGTAATGAATGTCGTAGGAAAACAAACGCCACACCGCCTTACATGGAGCTAAAAAACGACAATTCAAATAGTTCTTTATTTCGTCCACCTCCAAAACATGTACGTTTGCCAGATCACCATCGTTTTTAACATTTTCTTGAATAACAATTGTGGCTCTATCGGGACCTTTATTTAAGTACTTGAATAAGTACTTAATTGCCTTTGATCTGTTGCACCATTCCACGTTAATGTGGGCCTGGTATTTCAGGAGGAGATAACGGTTGTGAGGAACCACATAGCTGTTATCGTACTTGAAATTTCCTTTTATATGGTAAGCTTTATTATGCCTCCGGCGATAAATAGCATAACCATCATTATCAACAATTGTTTCAGCCACAAAAGGTTTAGGAAAATGTTTCGAGCACTTACCCTCAATTGTACATGGGGCATTTTTATCATCTTTACCACAGGGACCATGTAACATAAACTCAGTTACTACTTTATACGCATCTGGATCATTCGTTCGACATGGTATCTCAGCTGTAATTATATCATCTATCTGGGATGGGGTTTTGCATTTCAACTCTTCTTCTAGCCATAGTAGGATATGAGCATGTGGTAGCCCACGTTTTTGAAATTCTATGACATACATAAATTAAAGTGAGATACAATATTAAAAGCTTCGGAAAAAAACCTACTGAATCATGCAGTAGGAGTGTTCCCAAGTACAAGTCGTTTGGGGACACTTGTCAACGTTATTGTACTTGCACGGAACACTTTTTAACATTTAAAGGGCGAGAGACAAGTCGCGCAAGTCGTATGGGGCATTTAAGGAAGTCAATTTTTTTTATTTTTTTTTTTTAAGGAAAAAGTTTTCAAGTATTATTTGGAGCAAGTCCGGCCCAGCCCAACACATATGCAATCCTCACCTAACCTAGGGTTTGATGGTCTCTCTCTTTATTCAACAGATTTTGGAGCAATAGTTTTATTACAGCACCACACAGTGACCTCAAAATCTTAACCGACAAGTAAGCCACATTTATTTACAGTAGATTTTTTTGTTTTTTTTTATTTATTTTATTTATTATTATTATTATTATTATTATTATTATTATTATTATTATTATTATTCTTTTTTAAGAATCTCTATTCTAAAATAACTTCCTTTTTATATTAGAGGAAATGGCACATAACGTCCAGCTCGAAGTGACACATGAACAGTTGGATCATTTTAACAATCTGCTTGAGGAAATTGCCACCAGTCTTGATGGTTAGTATATTTAGTTTTGATAAAGTTTGAGAGGGAAATGATTTGTTATTATTATTATGAAATTGTTAAGTACAAATGAGGGAAATAAATGCTACTTATACTACTCTACTTGTCTACTATCAATGTATCTGGACTACTCTACATATACTGATACATTACATTGAACTAAGCTAGCATTAAGTAGAATTTGCATTCTGTGTTGACTATGTCTGCAATTGATGTGTAAGCTATAAACTGCATGGCTTTGCATTGATGTTGTCTTGACTGCACTTGTGTAGTCTCATTAATTTTCACAATTTTTTAGGTATTTTTATTGTTTATTTTTGAATTTACTTTTGACTTTTTCTTTATATAGCTACTCTACCAGCGTTGCTTGTGGCTATGGCTGCTGCTCAGTACTTCGAATGGAATGGAGAGCGTGTCCACGGTACTATAGGAGATCTTGTTATGGTGAACCTCAGGCTTCCCCCAAATCGGGGTGTTGTTGAGCTTGAGTACAATTCCAGGCTTACTTTTGGACAAGTCATTGCTATAATCACAACTGATCTCGGTGTTCCTTTTGGTGGGGCCGGTGGGTATGCCCTTGAATATGGCCGGTGGGTATGCCCTTGAAAAGGAACACCGAGATCAGCAGTGATTAGAGCAATGACTTGTCCAAAAGTAAGCCTGGAATTGTACTCACGCTCAACAACACCACGATTTAGGGGAAGCCTAAGGTTCACCATAGCAAGATCTCCTATGGTACCGTGGACACGCTCTCCATTCCATTCGAAGTACTGAGCAGCAGCCATAGCCTCAAGCAACGCTGGTAAAGTAGCTATTTAAAGAAAAAGTCAAAAGTAAATTCAAAAATAAACGATAAAAATACCTAAAAAAAATTGTGAAAATTAATGAGACTACACAAGTGCAGTCAAGACAATATCAACACAAACCAATGCAAAGCCATACAGTTTATAGCTTACACAACAATTGCAGACATGGTCAACACATAATGCAAATTCTACTTAATGCTAGCTTAGTTCAATGTAATGTATCAATATATGTAGAGTAGTCTAGATACATTGATAGTAGACAAGTAGAGTAGTACAAGTAGCATTTATTTCCCTCATTTGTACTTAACAATTTTATAATAATAATAACAAATCATTTCCCTCTCAAACTTTATCAAAACTAAATATACTAACCATCAAGACAGGTGGCAATTTCCTCGAGGGGAATTCCCAGATTGTTAAAAGGATCCAACTGTTCATGTGTCACTTCGAGCCGGACGTTATGTGCCATTTCCTCTAATATAAAAAGGAAGTTATTTTAGAATAGAGAATCTTAAAAAAGAATAATCGTAATAATAAATTAAAAAAAAAAAAAAAAAAAAAAAAAAAAAAAAAAAAAAAAAAAAAGACAAAATAATCTACTATAAATAAATGTGGCTTACTTGTCGGTTAAGATTTTGAGGTCACTGTGTGGTGCTGTAATAAAACTATTTCTCCAAAATCTGTTGAATGAAGAGAGAGACCATCAAACCCTAGGTTAGGTGAGGATTGCATATGTGTTGAATAATCAGTTTTATTTATTTATTTATTTATTTATTTATTATTATTATTATTATTATTATTATTTTTACTAACCGTTGCAAATAGGGTGCGCGTGAGGTGGTAGAAATGAAGTCGGGGTGGCCCGATCTATCGTTTGGAACAATAAAAACAATTTAGCTGGAAGTTGGCCGGAAATTTTTCCGGTGGCCGGAATCTGTGGCGGTGGCCGGACAGCGATGGGTCGCCGGCGGTATAGAGAGAGAGAGGGGAGAGAGTAGTGAGAGAGGTGGTGTGTGTGAGAAATGAATAAAATAAATAAAATGTGGCTTTTATATGGATGGAGGGACCAAAGTGAGGCAAAAGGAAAAGTGTTGGGTTGCAAATAAAAGTATACAAGAGGGACTAAAAGGGTTAACTAGCAATACTTCTCGTCAAAACGGTTCGGGACTCATTCGACATATCAAACGGACTCGAAAAATTACGAAACTTGCGCCATTGTTCACGAAATCATTTTTCCAATAAAATCAAGTATAAATTCACATAACTTTCAAGAATTCAATATATTTGGCAAATATGATTCGTTTCAAGAATTCAATGTTCGAACATGTATGTAAAATTCCGGGAAAAAAAACGAACCGGTAAATAACCGATAAAAAAACCGAATCCGAACATTTATAACCGAAAAAAACCGAACCGGTAAAAAACCGATTCCGAAAATTTATAACCGAAAAAAACCAATTCCGAACATTTATAACAAAAAAAAAACCGATTTCGAAAAAACCGAAACCAGTTTTAATAAAAAAACCCGTTTTTTTATAACCGGTTTCCCAAAACCGAAAACCCCTTTTTTAACCTTTGCACCTCTACTCGAGAAGTGTGTTGTATATTTGGTGATAGATTGGGCCTGTTGGTTGGGTTGCTGGAAGAAACAAATAGTAAAACCCTAGCAGAACCCTTTCTTCTTCCTCTTCCAAACAGCAGCAGCAAGTATGGAGGATGATGATTCATCTGAATTTTGCATTAGTATAATAATGTCACAACAGTTTAAAGAACAAGAAGAAGAGTTTATAAAAATAATATTGAATGACATCTCACAATCCCTCAAAGAAATGAATCATCCCCTCACCCCTCTCGCATATCTGGGCGCCACGTGTACATCACTTGACAAATTATTACTCCTTCCTAATAATCAACAGAAGAGTGTGAATGGTCTGGTTACTATCATTTCCATCCTCCTTCCTCACATCTCCTCCCCTGTTCTCAGAAAAGAATCTGATTTTGTTTCGTCTTTGATTACACGTGTCATTCATTCAGCTGATGATGATGATAATGATAATGATAGCTTGGTTGTGTGTCGTGGGTTAAAGGGTATCTCTCATTTGATTGTTTTTGGTCATTGCTTATCCAGCACTTGGTCCCTTGTTTCTCCTTTGTTTTCGTTTCTTCTCGCTTTCATTGCCAATTCTAATATCAAGGTACAAACTTTGTTTTTCTTTTTATTTTAAATTACAGGATGCTTCAGTTTGGCCTAGATAACATAGCTACTGTACCTATGATAACCTCTTGTTTGGTCCAATTGGGCCTTGGGAGGGAATTGGACAAACATGTTTGGCTAAGTAGGAGGTCTAGTCAGTAGGGATGTACCATAAAGTAGGGTCTTACTTTGTGAAGGGTAAATGGCTTTGGAGGATGGTGTATGATGGGTGGAATAGAGAGGAATGAAAGATGATCCTTCTTGGTCCACTCAATACACCATCACAGGAGGTAAGGGTGGTCATCATTGATTCTAGAGAAGGAAATGTAGGCTGATTTGGCAGAGCCCCCAATGGATGGGTTATGGGTTCCTAGTGAAGCCACACATCTTCCCTGTCTTTCTATTGTGGATGCTGGTTGAATGGATTGATGGGGAGGTGATGTGGAAATGTAGCTAGATGGTAGGTGCATATTATAGGGTGAATCCAGTGTCTAAGCTGGCATGGTTTATGTTAAAGTGCAGCTTGGATCCTTTGGGCATATATCTGAAAGGATAAAGACTTAGCTATCTTGTTCAATATCGGATGTTAGTACTTTTGTATGTACAGATATCGGATAGGCTTACATAGTATAGTTTTTTTCTGGTTTTGTATCTTTCTGGTTGATAGTGTTCAAACCAGTTGATGTTTGATACGATCCAGATTATTACTATTTCTATAATTACTAGTTAATTATTATTAGTATTATAATTATCAACTAGATATGGTTTATTTTTAGATAAGATTAGGAGGTGACTTGTTTTAGAAGATGAGAGTTATTATATATGGATGTTTAGGGTTGTAATACATTTATGCTGAATAATATGGTTTATTGATTTCGTGTCAATTGGGAGAGCTTATTCGACCTCTCGAAAGTCGATTACTTTATCTTTATTGTTCTTTTATCTCTATATCAAATTGGTTCATATCAATTGGTATCAAAGCAGGTTCTGGACCAATTTTTTTTTCCATAGTACTGTTCATCGAGGTACTGTTCAAAAAAAAAAAAAAAAAAAAAAAACCTGTTGTAGTTATTTGTTTATTGGTCAGCGATGGTTAAAGCTGCTGATTTGGAGCTCGAATTCAACCAGTTTAAAGGAGACACGAATGCACGTTTAACAACTTTGGAGAATGAATTGGCAGCTATGAGATTAGAGGCTAATCAACGTCATGAGCAGTCAACAAAGTTACAGGAAGAGATGATGAGGATGATGACTGAATTGATGAAGAAGGGTATTAAAGCTTACCGACTGGAAGAATATCAGAGGCATGAAGAACGGATTCGTAAGTTTGATGAATTGAAGAGTTTACTTCTCTCTTTAATTCATAAACAAGCATCGCCTGTTAAACCGCCTCCACTGGAAACCACTGAGGTACCCACAAAAACAACTCAATATGGACCAGCAAATGACGATACGGGTCGTTTGTTGCTGCATAATTTTGTTGAGTCAAGCAAGACAGTGGAGAAAAAGAAAAATATAGAATATCTCAACGTGGGATCAAGCACATCCGAGGCGGGAATAGAAGTAGAGACTTACGATGATAATACTAAAAAGAAGAAAGGGGTAGTGATTGATGTTGAATACAGCAATAACAATGGGGATATTCAACCACTCGTCGAGTCATGGGGGCTGCAGGGAGGAATTGATCACCACAGTAGCGTCGACACTAAGGTGGAACTTTTAGATGGTGGGAAACTTGTGACCAGGAACGATGACGGTGTCTTCAGGACTGCGGGAGGAAGTATTAAGATCACAAATAGCCTTACGAAGGGAAGGACTGGTCTGTTTCTTCAAGAGGAGTTAGAGCCTAAGATGGACCTAGAAGCAAACCTCATAATTGAACCTGAATTTAGTTTAAAAGCTAGTCACAGTATTATAGCAGAAGACTGTCATTACACCAACTTCAGGCAACATATGGAGCATTCGTTTGTGCATGTTATGATCAGGTTAACATGTGATCCACAAGGAACTAAACTACAAGTCAAAGTTTGGGATCCTGGAATTACAGGAGGCGACATTTCGAAGCAACACCTTGAGGACAAGGTGTTTTTGGGGGCCGGAGTAATGATACGATCCAGATTATTACTATTTCTATAATTACTAGTTAATTATTATTAGTATTATAATTATCAACTAGATATGGTTTATTTTTAGATAAGATTAGGAGGTGACTTGTTTTACAAGATGAGGGTTATTATATATGGATGTTTAGGGTTGTAATACATTTATGCTGAATAATATGGTTTATTGATTTCGTGTCAATTGGGAGAGCTTATTCGACCTCTCGAAAGTCGATTACTTTATCTTTATTGTTCTTTTATCTCTATATCAAATTGGTTCATATCAAAATGATACGATCCAGATTATTACTATTTCTATAATTACTAGTTAATTATTATTAGTATTATAATTATCAACTAGATATGGTTTATTTTTAGATAAGATTAGGAGGTGACTTGTTTTACAAGATGAGGGTTATTATATATGGATGTTTAGGGTTGTAATACATTTATGCTGAATAATATGGTTTATTGATTTCGTGTCAATTGGGAGAGCTTATTCGACCTCTCGAAAGTCGATTACTTTATCTTTATTGTTCTTTTATCTCTATATCAAATTGGTTCATATCAATTGGTATCAAAGCAGGTTCTGGACCAATTTTTTTTTTCCATAGTACTGTTCATCGAGGTACTGTTCAAAAAAAAAAAAAAAAAAAAAAAACCTGTTGTAGTTATTTGTTTATTGGTCAGCGATGGTTAAAGCTGCTGATTTGGAGCTCGAATTCAACCAGTTTAAAGGAGACACGAATGCACGTTTAACAACTTTGGAGAATGAATTGGCAGCTATGAGATTAGAGGCTAATCAACGTCATGAGCAGTCAACAAAGTTACAGGAAGAGATGATGAGGATGATGACTGAATTGATGAAGAAGGGTATTAAAGCTTACCGACTGGAAGAATATCAGAGGCATGAAGAACGGATTCGTAAGTTTGATGAATTGAAGAGTTTACTTCTCTCTTTAATTCATAAACAAGCATCGCCTGTTAAACCGCCTCCACTGGAAACCACTGAGGTACCCACAAAAACAACTCAATATGGACCAGCAAATGACGATACGGGTCGTTTGTTGCTGCATAATTTTGTTGAGTCAAGCAAGACAGTGGAGAAAAAGAAAAATATAGAATATCTCAACGTGGGATCAAGCACATCCGAGGCGGGAATAGAAGTAGAGACTTACGATGATAATACTAAAAAGAAGAAAGGGGTAGTGATTGATGTTGAATACAGCAATAACAATGGGGATATTCAACCACTCGTCGAGTCATGGGGGCTGCAGGGAGGAATTGATCACCACAGTAGCGTCGACACTAAGGTGGAACTTTTAGATGGTGGGAAACTTGTGACCAGGAACGATGACGGTGTCTTCAGGACTGCGGGAGGAAGTATTAAGATCACAAATAGCCTTACGAAGGGAAGGACTGGTCTGTTTCTTCAAGAGGAGTTAGAGCCTAAGATGGACCTAGAAGCAAACCTCATAATTGAACCTGAATTTAGTTTAAAAGCTAGTCACAGTATTATAGCAGAAGACTGTCATTACACCAACTTCAGGCAACATATGGAGCATTCGTTTGTGCATGTTATGATCAGGTTAACATGTGATCCACAAGGAACTAAACTACAAGTCAAAGTTTGGGATCCTGGAATTACAGGAGGCGACATTTCGAAGCAACACCTTGAGGACAAGGTGTTTTTGGGGGCCGGAGTAATGATACGATCCAGATTATTACTATTTCTATAATTACTAGTTAATTATTATTAGTATTATAATTATCAACTAGATATGGTTTATTTTTAGATAAGATTAGGAGGTGACTTGTTTTAGAAGATGAGAGTTATTATATATGGATGTTTAGGGTTGTAATACATTTATGCTGAATAATATGGTTTATTGATTTCGTGTCAATTGGGAGAGCTTATTCGACCTCTCGAAAGTCGATTACTTTATCTTTATTGTTCTTTTATCTCTATATCAAATTGGTTCATATCAATGTTGCATTGTATTATAAGCTGTTTTTGTTGTTATTAATAATATACATTCATCTTTTGCACCAAAAAAAAAACATAGTTGTATATAGAAATAATTAGTAAGCGAAAACACTAGTTTCTTGTAAATGCTACTAGAAAAAGTAATTCTTTCCAAACAAATATTTTCTCCAAAACGCGCTTGCTACCTAATTACTTAGCTAGCTAGTGAATAACTACTTAATAATAATCATTAAATGTCTTATTATAATAGGTTAGACGGCAAGCTCATGTTTGTCTCCGTGAGGTTATGCAAGCTTTCCAAAACACGTCATTGCTGCCACCTGCTAGTGAAGCCATCGCAACCACATTCGAAAGGTGTTTGTTTTATACACTTAATTTAGACCGAACTAGTAACAACAAGCCATAAGCAGTAGCAAGCCGTAGGTGTTTGTTTTAGTTTAGACTGAGTATGTTTGGCTATAATTACTACGTGAAAACGCATTTTGATTTGGAGCGTTTAGAGAAATTAGGAATTCTAGTTGCTTCTTGCCAAACAAGCATATGTATACAAAACGCTATAACGCTAGTTGCTTTAAAACACTATTAAACGGGTAGCAAGAGCAGTTTTGATAAAGTGTTTGGTAACATAGCTATATAGTCATGATTAGTAAGTGAAAAAGCTAGTTGATTGTAAATGCTACTAGAAGTGGCGTTTTGATTTGGAGCATTTAGAAACATACATTTTGTCCAAAACGCTAACCACTAGTTGCTAGTTGCTTCAAAACAATAGTAGAAAGATGCACTAGTAGTTAGCTTGTGAATAACTACTTAATGATCATTAAATGTCTTATTATATAATAGGTTAGACGGCAAGCTCATGTTTGCCTGCGAGAGGTTATGCAAGCTTTCCAAAACACCTCATTGCTGCCACCTGCTAGTGAAGCCATCGCAACCACATTCGAAAGGTTTCTTCTACTTGCCGGAGGCTCAAACAATAACAATCAAGAAACTGCTGGTTCCTCTTCTAAAGCTCTCGAGGTCTTGTATGTTTTGGACGCTCTAAAGGACATTCTTCCGCTTATGTCCGTTAAGTTCTCCAACAAGATCTTGAACTACTTTAAGTCTCTTCTAGCACTGCACCAAACGGCAGCCACCCGAAGGATTACTGATGCGTTGTATTTACTTTGCATCCAACCAACTCTACAAGTCTCTCCTGAAGCATTGATTGATCTTTTATGCTCATTGGCTGTCTCTGTTTCCTCGAATGAAATGTCCGGTGACAGCATGACATTCACTGCTCGTTTGTTGGATGCCGGTATGAAAAAAGTGTTCTCTCAACCGCCAGACTTGTGTCGTTAAGCTTCCAGTTGTCTTCAGTGCATTCAAAGGTTTGTATTTTGGAAAATTTTAAAATTGAATAATGTGGTGCGTAAATGAATACTTATGTTTCTGACTTTGCGGTGGCAGATATATTGGCGTCTGAACATGAGGAGCCTTTAGCTGTTGCTATGGAGGCATTCAAGAGCTTAATACATACGTGCATTGATGACATCTTGATCAAACAAGGTGTAGATCAGATTATGACAAGCGGGGGTGCGAGAAAAACTGGGCCGACCATCATTGAGAAACTTTGTGCAACTGTTGAAAGTTTACTTGATTATAGTTATGCTGCCGTGTGGGACATGTCATTTCAAGTTGTGGCAGCAATGTTTGATAAATTAGGTAATCTTAGCTTTCTTTTTATAACTCTTATCTAACTGACACATTGTCAACTGTAAGTGATTAATCTCAAGTCTTGACCCTGCTCTTTCAGGTGAGTTTAGTTCGTACTTTTTTAAAGGTGCCGTTAAGAGCTTGAAAGACATTCAAAAGTTGCCAGATGAAGATTTTCCTTACAGGAAACAGGTAAATTTTGGTGTAAGAAAAACCTTGCCTTTCAGTTTTTTCGTGTTTTAATCAACACATTAACATAAGTACTACCTTTTGTATTTGCAGTTGCATGATTGCATGGGCGCAGCTTTAGTCGCATTAGGGCCTGAAACATTCTTAAAGTTTCTACCTTTGAATGTTGAAGCACAAGACCTCTCTGATGCCAACGTATGGCTTTTCCCTATCCTGAAACAGAATATAGTGGGTGCTCGTTTAAGCTTTTTCAATGAATCTGTACTGGATACAGTTCGAGTCTTGAAGCTGAAATCTGCAAAGGTACTAGTATTCTATTTTTCTTTCATGATCCATTCAGTTTGTTTGGTATTTACTTGTTCCCTTGCACCAGCATGAGCAAGAAGGTAGAATTCATTCGTCCAGGAGCATTGATGGACTTGTATACTCTATATGGTCTTTGTTGCCTTCGTTTTGCAACTATCCTCTGGATACTGACGAGAGTTTCAAGGATTTAGAAAAGGCATTATGCCGTGCCCTTCAGGAGCAACCTGATTTGCGTGGAGTAATCTGCTCCAGTCTACAGATTCTCATTCGACAAAATAAAGAAGTGATTGAAGGGGAAAATGAACCCTCTGGTAAGGAACTCAGCATTTGTGAACAACGTGCAGTTTCCCGCTACACTTCAGAAGTTGCAGCTCGTAATCTTGATGTGTTAAGGTCCTCTGCACGTGAGATATTGCCGACACTATCAGGAATTTTCATCAAGTCTTCTAAAGATGATGGTGGATCTTTGCAGGTATATTCATCAAGTCCCTAAACTATCTACCTATCCACTACATATGATGCTCTTTTAATTTCCGTTATTTTTTCATTTTGTAGAGAACAATTGGTGAGTTTGCATCCATAGCTGACAAAAGTGTAGTCTCGCGGTTTTTCAAGAGCACAATGCAGAAGTTACTGAAGGTGACTGAGGAGGCGGGCAAGGTACAAAATACCAAAGGTTCCAGCTCGATGGAAGTAGACAACTCATCTAGTGAAACTTCATTGTCTCAAACGAGGTAAACGTCTTCTTTTAATCCCTAGCTCTAATATTTAGTTTGATTTGATTTTTTTAATATTAATGCATAGTTACTTGTTTTTCATTTGCAGGGCACAGTTATTTGACTTGGCAGTCTCGCTTTTACCAGGCTTAGGTACAAAGGAGGTTGATCTTTTATTCATTGCAATAGTACCTGCATTAAAGGTGAGCTGATCAACATTTCATGATAAGAGCTTGAGTTGTGGCCAAAATTTATCTTTTCCTGTTTTGTGAATTAGATTGAGATTCGATTCAAAAGAAGGCCTACAAAGTTCTTTCAACAATTCTTGAGGTATTCTATTTCACATTTCAGTTGATCTTTTATGCTGGTTTCTTTTACTTCGTCTTCATAGCCTATTGTTTTGCTAGTCAAAGAATACAGATTCCTTTTTTTTTTTTTTTTTTGCCGATAGTGATACTAGTTAAACCATTGAAGTAGTTACATTTTATTGAACATATATATATTTTTGCTCGGACAGCATGCTGATGGTTTCATAGCAAGAAAGCTTGAAGATCTACTCAAGCTGATGTTTGAAGTGATGCATTCGTGTCATTTTTCAGCCAAGCGGCACAGACTTGACTGTTTATATTTTCTGATCGTCCATGTCTCAAAGGTACCAAACATTAATTAGTTCAAAAACTCTAGTAAGTTTGCCTAAACTATAAACCAGAAGCATTTGAGAGACTTCTTTTGCAGGATGAATCAGAACAAATGAAGCGTGAGATTGTTGCCTCTTTCTTGACTGAAATTGTACTTGGACTTAAAGAGGTACTATCTAAGTCATGCTGGAATTCTTGCTATTTAATAATTGCTTATATATTACCATTGAAAATTTGGAGTAAAATTACGTGCTTGAGTTTACAACTTATTCATGCTTCTTTGTTCTTTATATCTAAACCCCTCTGACAGTTTATCTTGAATGTATGATTTGCAGGCTAACAAGAAAACAAGAAATAGAGCATATGAGATTATTGTGCAAATTGGTCATGCCTGTGTGGATGAAGATAAGGGTGGAAACAAGGAGAATTTGTATAACTTTTTCAACATGGTAAAGAACATTCTTGATAATGAACACATTGGTTTGGTGTAATTATGATGAAGTGATTTTTAATCACGGTGGTTAAATTTTGGTGATAGGTGGCTGGCGGCCTTGCTGGGGAGACCCCTCATATGATCAGTGCAGCAGTGAAGGGCATAGCTCGTTTGACTTATGAATTCACTGATCTTATATCCAAGGCTTTCAATGTTCTTCCATCCGCATTTCTCCTTCTCCAGAGAAAGAACAGAGAAATAAATAAAGTAAGTAGACTTGATTGTAAAAACATACTAGCAATGAGGATGTACTTAATGATTGAACAAAGCACTCTTCCTGAACTGGTGAACATGTCATACAACAATATGTCTAATAAGGGCGTGGTAGCTTTTACAAATATGTATTATGTTCAAGAGTCTAAGTTCAGAGCGATGCTTCTTGTTGCAGGCTAATTTAGGTTTGCTCAAGGTATTAGTTGCCAAGTCACAAGCCGAAGGGTTGCAGACCCATATGAGGGGAATGGTGGAGGCTCTGCTGAGCTGGCAAGGTAGCCACAAGAATCATTTTAAAGCAAAGGTTAGCAAATCACTTCAGCTTCATTAATTATATATTGGTTTTATGTTATTATACCGAACCAAATCGAAGCTGTTCGGTTTCGCTCCGGTTTCAATTTTGTCGCCTGTAAATAAATTTGGTTGTTTAAAATATAAGTGGTCATTAGGGAGGGTAGAAGATCAACAGCAAGCTCTTAAAACCTCAGTGAAAGTCTTTCATTGTTTAAAATATAAGTGATCATTAGGGAGGTAGCGGATGGGAACATTTTATTCTCTAAACCAGCGTTTGCTAAAGTGTTGTTGGAAAAACCCTCAGATGATCGTATGTTATTCTTATAGGTGAAGTTGCTCCTTGAAATGCTTGTGAAGAAATGTGGTCTTGAGGCTGTTAGGGAAGTTATGCCCGAAGAGCATATGAAGCTGCTCACAAATATAAGAAAGGTTTGTTGTGGATCAGTTTCTTTATACAATCAACTTGAACTTAATAATATAGGTTGTTAACGGTGGCTTTTAAAATGCAGACAAAAGAACGGAAAGAACGAAAATATGCTGCTAACACCGAGGAAACTAAATCTCGTCTTTCAAAAGCGACTACCTCCAGGTTATTCATCTATTAAACATAATGCAGTCGGCACATTCTAGAAATATTTTTGAACTCACATTCCAGTTGCATAAACTGTGTAACTTTTGTAATCTAAGGAACCTAATGCTATACAGTTCAAGCTTTAATTGGCTATTCTGTCTGCTTCATGTCTCATAACCAAATTCCCCATCAACACATCTAATAAATATGCCTGTGCTCCTTGAAATGCTGAATTGTGCTAAAGTTTGTATGTCTAGATGCTTAATTTATCTAAAGCAAGTGTAAAATGGGCATGGATGGTGAATGAGTATGCTGTTTAGAACATATCATTGTAGATGCTTAATTTAAGTTTGTTTTTCTTTCATAGGCTGAGCAGATGGAATCATACAAAAATATTCTCTGATTTTGGCGATGAAGAAACTGACAATGGCAATTCTGATGATATGGATACCAAGACGTTTTCTGGTCGTCATAGCTTGCCCAATTCCAAAAGATCTCTACAAGGTTTTTGTTTTCTGTTTACAAATAAAAAAGAAAGAAAAGAAAAACATATTCAAAGCACTGCTTGTTTTGCTTATGCCAAAATGTCAGTTAAAACATGTATGCTGCTGTTGAAGATCTTCTTGTGATTTATATTGAAGTACATAAATGATTATTTGCAGATCCAAGCGAGCAGGGAAGAGTTTGCCAGAAGATACATATGAGCAGTTAGACGATGAACCACTTGACTTGCTTGACCGTCAAAAGACACGACTATCTCTTAGATCATCTGATCATCTAAAGAGGAAGCTACAGTCTGACGAAGAGCCAGAAATAGATGCTGATGGACGGCTTATAATTCGGGAGGATGGGACAACACTGAAAAGAAGTATGCCTGCAGAACCTGATTTGGATGTAAGGAGTCAAGCAGGCAGTAACCGATCAGTTAACTCACGTAAAGCAGAAAAGCGTAGAAAAACGACATAGTCTGGCTGGGCCTACACGGGTTCTGAATACTCAAGCAAGAAGGCAGGTGGAGATTTGAAGAGGAAGGGTAAGCTTGAGCCATATGCTTATTGGCCACTGGATCGGAAGATGGTTAGCCGGAGGCCAGAGCATCGGGCAGCTGCAAGGAAGGGCATGTCAAGTGTGGTAAAGCTGTCAAAGAGGCTTGAGGGGCAGACCGTCTCCAATGCGCTGTCAATGAAGGGATTGAAATTGAAAAGAGGAGGCAAAAAGAAGACCAGCCAGAAGAAACATGGTTAAAGTAAAAGTGTATTTTTGAAGGGTGGAGAATCAAGGCTCATTTTTGTGATAAAAATATATTCGGTTTTATAAAAGATATCAAACAGTTTGCTTGTGAGAAATAACTTGGTTCTTTCTGCATTTACATGCTGATCTTATTGTCAAATTCTCATCCTTGTGACACCCAGTTACAATTTCTGAGCGGAGGAGTTTGTGTGTGAGGTATATGGTTAATGAGTAAATTGGTTAGTGGAGATGATGATACCGCGATTTTACATTTGTTGGAAAGAAAAGCTGAGCATTGGTTGCCTAAATCATTCGATGTGTGCATCAAAATTTATGTCAAAATTAGTGAAGAAAAAAAAATCTTTTGAAAATATTAGTGTTACATCAAAATTCGATGTGTTTTTGTATTTTGCATCAAATTCAGTTTGAAAGTGGTATTTGGGGACTTGAGTTGCTCCAACTCGGCTTGTTTATAACTATAAATCTCGAGCTCGACTCATTTTTTATGACAAAGTTAAATGAAATAAAGTTCAAATCAAACTCGCTTTGTTAAGCACACTAGGGCTCATCTTTGGTTGTTAAATGTGAGCTCGTTTATACATAATTATATGTGTATATGAAACATAGATACATATAACTATGCGCGAGCCTAATCAATCTTTATATATAAATCCCGGGCTCAAGCTCGATCACTAAATGAACTCCAACTTAGGCTCGAGTTCGTTTAAGCTCAGCTCGTTTCCACCCTTAGACGTTGTCTAGGATTGGAGTAGAGGCAGGATTTTCATGGCCGCGCCTGATGCTCTACTATGTGTTTTGGCATACTCCTCGTTCTCATAGGATCCTATTGATTGAAAAACGTGAAGATGAAAAGTATCCAATTTGGATACCTATGGTTATTTAGGAAGAACAATATAGAAATCTGGACAATGATTTTGGAGTAAGGAATAAAAAGTACTAGTAGAGCTTAAAGATTACATCTACAAATATTATTACGAATGTGTGGCGATCATATCATCAAAACAATATCTATAGGCCACCAAAACCAGCATGAAAAAAAAAAAAAAATCCAACAAACAATATATCTCATCTACGTCAAAAAGTGACTAGTCACACAGATGGAAGCAACAGTCAGAAGCAACAGTCAGGTGAAGGTCTATCATTAAATCGGGATAGATAGTTAATCCGCCCTCCTTCATCTTCCACTGTTTTTCTTCTCTTTCCGACCATTGTTTGATCAACAGATACCTGCAAAAAACTAACAGGGTTTCATAAGTTATGCTCTTTATTATTGTCTTGTTTCTCAACTCATGCAAATAACACTATACTTGGTTACATGATTTTTCCTTACCATTGCTGAAAATAGTCTGCACCGGCTATTGGAAAGGCGCAAATAATATTGACGAGTTGTGACCTCCAAACCCAAATGAATTCGATAAAGCCACCTTAACATCCAATTTTTCTTTCTTTGGGCCTACCAGCACCTTTGTGTCCTGTGAAAAATCATTATGTTAATCCATGGCCACATGAAAGTACATAGATCTTAATCTAACCAATCCTACACTAAAACAGCAAAGAGCCACTAATTGGTTTTTTTTGGGTAAAGGGATTAAAAGAGCCATTGATTGATGGCACCTATTAACAGTTTTTTCAATGACTTGCAATAGAAACACTATCAACAGTCAGCAGAGAACGATACATACCACGCCTGCGTCTGGATTTTCAAGATTAATATTTGGATGAACCCAACCTGTCCGTATCGCCTACAAGAAGATTGCCAAAATAACAAGTTAAAAAGTATCTCATTTAGCAGCAACAACAGGCCTAAAATAAACAAAAAAAGGGAAATGACAATAACGAGAAGTCGACTTGTTTTTCACGAGTGCACAGAAACCAATATCTAAGGAATGTTCACTAGAAAAAACAAGAATTCTCAATCGTTATTAAAGAGTTGGAACAGAATGATTATACTTGATCAAGTCCTTGTAATGTCATCTTTCTAGGAGTCATACTCTAAATTCTTTCAGCTGTGGCTGTAAAGTGCCAGTAAAGCAAAGCAACAGCATTTTTTTTGGCTAAACTTAAACAAGCATATAAAGCACAAAGACCAAATATATCACGAGTCAACTTGACGTTGTCAACTGTGAATTTAACAGTTCATGTACTATCAAATTATAACATCAACATCACACGTCACATCTTAAAAAATACGTGATTGTTGGCCTAAAAATTGAGTCATGTCTTTGATGGGATAAAGTACGGAGTATGTCATTATCATGTCGACACACAATAAAAGCCATGAACAATGTAAAGTTACTTTGCCAATGCACATTGTTGTTTCCTCCATGAAAATTTGACTTGGTCATGTACTCGAATTTCATTACAAATGATTGGAATATGCAATAAAACTAAAATAATAAATAAACTTATTGCATAACCTGTACAGTTGCAACAGCTTCCACTCCTAAAAGGTGACCTATCATGGATTTCGTAGAGTTCACTTTCAACTGCAAACATTATAAATTTAATGATGTAGTCAATATAAGAATAATAAAAAGAAATCTCCTTCGGTGGAATGTATTTAGTCACACCTCTTGGTTCTGGCCGAAACAATGAAGAAGAGCATTGTATTCTTTGAGGTTTCCATCTGGAGTAGACGTAGCATGTGCATTTATGTAGTTCACATCTTCCCAGGCCACCCCAGATTGAGATAAGGCCTTCTCTATGCATTTACCCCGTCTTCTGAGTATAGGTATTGAAGATGAATTCCGGTAGTGAAGGGCAAATCAAGAATAAAGTGGCATTGAGCATGAGGTGAGTGTTCACTAACAAAGAAATGAACATCAAACATACCTGTTAGTTTGCATTGTTGTTGACCTCACCCGCATTCTTTTTTGCTCTCCACAAAATAGCCAAAACGTGGGTCGCCCATACCTTGTCTAGGCACAATTCTTGTACCATTTGCCTCGTTAGGCTGTCATAATCAAGTGAGACTTCTACAGCGCCTTCCTTGTATGCTATAGATGCTCTATCTCCACGCTGTAACTTAGACAAAGCCGCCCAAAGATTTAATAAGTCGAACAGCCAATCCAAGATGTTCTCTTCTAACCCTTCCTTGATCAGCTTTTCAAAATACCAAGCGACATGGTGGAATCTTGCTGCTTCACATGTCATAACTGTTATAACAGTTAGTGGAACCCGCCATTTGAAGCATATTTCTTCTGTTTTACCTTGTTTCGGGACGTGAAAACCATTACAAATGTCTTAAATGGCTTTAATAAGAGATTTTTGCCCATATTTTACATTACGTGGGGAGGCAATCCCGTCGCCGTACCCCTCGCCGAACCCGAGATGGTGAGAATCTTTGAGCTCCCTCACCACCTTCTTGTCTTCCACCGCCTTTTCCTTCTTTTTTTTGATCGGTTTTGAGTTTCGTTTGTTCATCTTGTTCATAATCTTGTCGCTTTGACGTTGCCTCGGCTGTGAGGACTCTGTCGTCTCCGTCTTAGAATACGATCCGAATTCCCAAATCACGTTTTTTTATTTCAATCCCCAGAAGATACACATAAGAGGCAAAATTATTATAATACTTTAATAAACTTCCTTTAGATTTTGTGTTACTATACCTAACCATAATCTAAAGGAAGATTATTAAAGTATCATAATAATTTTGCCTCTTATTTGTTCTTCAGCTTCTGTCTATATCTTATGGGGATTGAAATAAAAAACGTGATTTGGGAATTCGGATCGTACCCTAAGACGGAGACGACAGTCGATAGAGTGCACACAGCCGGGGCAACGTCCAAGGGAAATGATCATGAACAAGATGAATAAACTCAACTCAAAACCGACCAAAAAAAGAAGGAAAAGGCGGTGGAAGACCAGAAGAAGGAAAAGGCGGTGGAAGCTCAAAGATTTTTACCTTCTCGGGTTCGGCGAGGGGTACGGCAACGGTCTTGCCTCCCCAGGTGATGTAAAATATGGGAAAAGATCCCTTATTAAAGCCATTAAAGACATTTGTAATGGTTTTCACGTCCCGAAACAAGGTAAAACTGAAGAAGTATGCTTCAAATGGTGGGTTCCACTAACTGTTATAACAGTTATGACATGTGAAGCAGCAAGATTCCACCCTGTCGCTTGGTATTTTGAAAAGCTGATCAAGGAAGGGTTAGAAGAGAACATCTTGGATTGGCTGTTCGACTTATTAAATCTTTGGGCGGCTTTGTCTAAGTTACAGCGTGGAGATAGAGCATCTATAGCATACAAGGAAGGCGCTGTAGAAGTCCCACTTGATTATGACAGCCTAACGAGACAAATGGTACAAGAATTGTGCCTAGACAAGGTATGGGCGACCCACGTTTTGGCAATTTTGTGGAGAGCAAAAAAAATGTGGGTGAGGGTAGCAGCAATGCAAACTAACGGTATCTGTGATTTTGTTTGATGTTCATTTCTTTTTGTTAAGTGAACACTCACCTCATGCTCAATGCCACTTTATTTTTATTTGCCCAAATAAGTTCTGCAGCTTTCATTACATATCTCATCCCAACTCTGAAATCTGCATAATGTGTAAATGCACATATTAGAGAATGTTATTAACAGAAGACGGGGAAAAGTAGGATACATAATTCAACTATTCAAGTTTCCATGAAAAATGAACACATTGTTGAATCTTTCTGAACTAGTTAATTTGTAACATTTCACAAGCCACATTTTGCAATCTCCTCATACTCCTTCTACCATGCAAGAGTAATTCATCAATTTTATTTGAAATTTATGTTACAAATGATAAGTTATGCACTATAAAAATGAACAAAAATTGTGAAAAAGGGCAATTTAGAACTATTTAAAAGGATTATAATGTGTTTGACACATTTCCACTTAGCTAAGTTTTTTATAATTAGCTAAGCCATTTTTGGTCAAAGAGAAAAAAGTCTTTTCCTTTCCAACGCCCAAAGCGCGTTTCCCATAGTGAAGTAAGCTCACTCGATTTTTTTTGGCGTATTAGCTTATCAACTTAAACTTATTGAACATGTCCTGTAAAACGTTATCTGGTAATAGATATTCTACAATATTTATGGCTAGCTATTATTTTGTACTTTTGATGAAGGAATCAACATGAAACGTGTGTAATATTTAATAAGTGCATATTTGTCTACAGCGGGACCGACAACACATGTTCGTGGTTAGATCTTGGTAAACCAACCAAGACAAAAGAAAGATTAGAGGTTACCTATTCAGTGTCGAGATTACAGATCCGTGGGACGGCTTAGCTATTGTGGTGGTTCTTTTGTGGCGGCGGCAGCTTTAGGGTTAGATCTTGATTAGTCTAGATGGAAGGGAAAGAGAGTGATGTGGTTTTTGGGTGTGAGAAAAAAAGCGTGGTTTTTGTTCCCTTATATTTAGTTTTGAAAATTTTATATGTATGATATGCATTAATTAAAAATATTGTACATTATGCATTCAATATTTTTATTTTAGACATATATGAAATTAATCGTGAAAGTAAGGTGATATATGAAATTAATCCTTTGATTCTATCAAACATAAATATTTTTTATAAAAAATGTATTTGGTCCGATGAAATTAGAAGATTGGAAATTTTGTTTCAAAATGTCTCAAAGAGACCATATGATGTTAGGAACTTTGATAAAATGATGCCAAGGAACATGCCACTTTATATAACAAAACAACACTAATGAATCGTAGTTTGATCCCGTTTGCCCCCATTTTCAAACTAATACTCATACTTATTTGTTTTATTTCCATTATTCCAATAATTTATATAAATATATAAACTTATTGTTACTTATCTTATAATGTGATAAGAATGCATTAGAAGGTAAGATTGTTTTTATACTTATTGGCAAGAGTGTATGTGAAAATGACAAAGGTATGATTGCCTTAACAGGAGGATGTGCTTGAGCTCTTTTAGAATGTTGCTATTTTTTAGTGGGAATTTTTTTTCATAAGGTTACATGTATTAATTACTGGTGTGTGAAAAAAATGTGAAAAGGAAAAAAGAAAGAAAAATGTGGTATGTTGTAAATATTTTTGGAAGTACTACGATTGTGTATTTAACTTTTTGAATTGCAAGGGTCCAACAAAAAACTCAACATACAAGTACTTAACGTTCTGTTCTCGAGTTTTTTTTTTTTTTAAGGAATAGAAGGTGATTGGAAGGGAAATCAAAAATATGGGTGTTCTTAAGTTTTTTTAAGAAGGAAGAGGAGGAGACGGGAAGGTGGGAGGGAGGGAATGTATGGATTTTTTGTGTATATCTGTTCCGTCCAATTTTGGGAGGATTAGGAAGGGAAGCGGGTTATTAACATCATGGGCTTGTGTAAAATTACAAATATATCCTCATTATTCATGCACGTTCCATATATTTGACCTAGTTTTCATACTTCACAGCAGCATCTCTGTAACAACGGCCTCCATTTTTCTCTCATTATCACGTAAGTTTCTCTCGTTATCTGTAGGGTAAATGCTATAGAATAGCAACGAACTTACAGATTTGTCCCGGATTGATTAATCTACTAATTTATTACCGATTTGAACAATGTACTTAAAAGTTTTGTCCTAATAATAACAACCATGCTAACGACCGTCAGTTCTGTTAGTTATCATGTGACAACGTTAGTCCATTAACCAAACAAGCGTTTGCAAAATTAGTCCTTTTACTAACGTTCGTTTTGTTTTTCATTTTTGGTCCTTTTGATTATTATTATTATTCTAAAAAACTTATAAAATTTCTAAAAAAATTATAAAAAATCAAAAAAATATATAAAAATTCGAAAAAAACTTATAAAATTAGAAAAAATTATAAAAATTTGAAATTTTTTTAAAAATTAGAAAAATTCGAAAAAATTTATAAAAATTCAAAAAACTTGTAAAATTCGAAAAATTTATAAAAATTCGAAAAATTTTAAAAAATTTAAAAATATTATAAAAATTATAAAAATACGAAATTTTTTGAAAAATTCAAAAAATACGAAAAATTTTATAAAAATTCGAAATTTTTTTAAAAATTCAAAAAATTTATAAAAATTCTAATTTTTTTTAAAAATTAAAAAAAATCGAAAAAGTTTTCAAAAAAATTTCGAATTTTTCAAAAATTTTTGAATTTTTAAAATTTTCGTATTTTTAAAATTCGAAGTATTCGAATTTTTCAAAAATTTTCGAATTTTATAAGTTTTTCGAATCTTTTCGAATTTTTTGAATTTTTAAAAAAATTCGAATTTTTAAAATTTTTTCGAAGTTTTTTAAATTTTTTCGAATTTTTATTTATTTTTTTGAATTTTTATAATTTTTTCGAATTATTCAAATTTTTTAAAGTTTTTTGAATTTTTATAATTTTTTCTAATTTTATAGGTTTTTTTTAATTCTTATAAATTTTTTCGAATTTTTAATTTTTTTCGAATTTTTATAAGATTTTGAATTTTTATAAATTTTTTCGAATTTTTATAAATTTTTTCGAATTTTTCAAATTTTTTAAATTTTTTCGAATTTTTATAAGTTTTTTCGAATTTTTTATAAATTTTTTCAAATTTTTCAAAAATTTTCGAATTTTTAAATTTTTTTCGCATTTTTATAAGTTTTTTTAATTTTTATAAATTTTTTTGAATTTTTTAGAATAATAATAATAATCAAAAGGACCAAAAATGAAAAACAAAACGAACGTTAGTAAAAGGACTAATTTTGCAAACGCTTGTTTGGTTAATGGACTAACGTTGTCACATGATAACTAACATAACTGACGGTCGTTAGCATGGTTGTTATTATTAGGACAAAACTTTTAAGTACATTGTTCAAATCGGTAATAAATTAGTAGATTAATCAATCCGGGACAAATCTGTAAGTTCGTTGCTATTCTATAGCATTTACCCTTATCTGTAACACCCCCAAAATCATAATATTTGAGGAAGCATACACTTTGGGTGCTACGGAATGGATAATCATAACACAAGATATAGGGAACGGATTTGTTATAGCTCGAACTACTTCTTTATCATACAAACAAACACTAGATCGAATGGGTACTCAAACAAGAACAAGAATAATAAGGAAGAGTGTGGATCGTATGGTACTTATGGTTTATTAGCTTTGAGTGAAAGATAACAAACACAAATAATGGACACACACACTCTCACTTTTACACAATGAGAACCCTCTACAAATGAGTGAGAGTGTGTGAATATATACTCATATGGCCAGCGCCCTAGGAGGTTTAACATGGGCTTGGTGTGGGCTTAAGTGAGTTGGTTCATTAAGTAACCTTTTCTATTCTATGACAACACCAAAAGCCCACTCTTTCTTAACTTAATTATTCTACACGACACACATTACATTTTCTACAAAATGACCATCACTTCATAAAAATGTAAATGCTAACAATCTCCCCCTAAGGGATGGTCATTTCAATGATGCTCCCGGTGATTGGTCTTTTGTCTTTAATGTCTTGAACTTTGTGTGTCGATGTAGGATAGTCTTCAATCATTGTTCCTTCATGCACTGTGATCTTCAAAGAATCGTCTCTTGGATGTTCTTGCCTTGATCAACTTCTTCTGTCCAAACGCGTCGTCGTTGTTGATGATGATGGTGAAAGGACTTTCGTCAGTACCTGCATAAGACAGTTAGCAATAAATTGTCCAGCGTTTACAGGTTCAAATTTCGAGATTGTTAACAGCATAGTGTGAAAATTTTCTCTAATCTTTACCAAGGCTGTTGAGAGCCTCTGAAGTATACCGGAGTATCACTTCAAGACTGTAGACCGTTTGAAGTACGTAACCATCAAGAGATAAGACAAGATCCTTAGATCTCATAAAGACTCGTACAGCTTGTGTCCTTTTTGGTGAACACAAGTGTATTGTATTGGAAGTGTTCCTAGGAGATCTTTGATGAATCTCATGGTTCTAGACTCAATTATGTGCGTTTTGGTTTTAGTCATCGGAGGCGTGGAGCAGAGTGCCACCTTTTCAATATCAACACATCTCGGAGTGAGAGGTCGATAGGTTATGCAGTGTTCTCCGTGAGAAATGAAACAAACATCTTTTAAGAGATATCTGAGTGGCTAGGAGGGGTGGTGCAACGCGTCACTGGGTCCATGACGTCTTGTCTTCAATATCAGTATCACCTTAGTGAGTACCGATAGCAGATGTATTGACCCGGTTTCTGACCTAAGTTTTCATGGAGGGCTATTTCTTTTCACCCTTTCATTAAACTTTTCTTTTTAATTCTTCAACCCCTTCTTTCTCCTTTCTCATTTGCTTCTTTTTTCAATCATTCCTAAGGACTTCTAATTATACTATATTGGAATTGTCCTTGGGTAGATCTCTCCGACTCTGGCGGGTCATTGGACATAACCTAACCATAATCACCTTATTACTCCATGATTATCTTAGATTATCGATCACATACCATAAAACCTTTTATGAAAATCTCTCAAAGTGTTTATGAATAAACACATTTAGTTAACACATTGAGAGTTTTGCATTTTGAAATACTCCCCCTTCACATGTGCTCATGCATTTTTGAAATAAAATGCACATGTTGGGTAGAGTTCGCACATTTAAATTTATCAATTTTCAATGAACATGACCATTGCGAGACACGCTTACATCACTAGTTAGACTAGCTTGAAATTATTACCCGTCCCGGTCATATTCAATGATCATCTCTCGAATTGGTACATTCTACTCAGACAAGTCCTTTGCGAGACACGTTTACATTACTGGAAAACCAGCTTGAAATTATTACCCGTCCCGGACAAGTCTTTTCGATGACGGACAGTTGATTTCGTCAATTCGAGGGTTAAAACTGAGTCTTTTTGTAGAGCTCGTTTGAGATTCAAACCACAAAACTTTTTGATCACATTTTAATCACGTCTTCTCCCCCTTATACCTAATCTCCCCCTCAAAAATAGCACGCAGTGATATTTTTGATATCAAGAGATTAAATGCAAAAACAATTTTGGAGATAAAGACGGATTTTAGCATGAAAATTGGAACATTTTTCTTTTGAGACTCCCCCTTAAGCAAAGCATAGGTTTAAACATTTGAGTTTAAAAGCAGTTGAAAGGGTCTAGAGGGAGTTATCTTGAGCACAGAATTTTGAGAAAGATTTTGAAAAATCTTGATCATGTGCTCAAGGATTTGCTTTTCGCCATTAACATTACGAGTTCTGATCGGAAATAATCAGAAGTCATCAATGTAGCGCGGGTTTCGTACTGAAATATACGAAAGCCATTAAGAAGAAATTTTGAGAAAAACGACATGTTTTGGAAAAAATTTAAATGAACTCTCGCTCAAGCATCTGTACATGCCCGTATCATTGGTGAATGACATTTCTAGATACGTACAGAATATCGATTATACGAGAGACATGTCGTGAGAGGATTATTTTTGTATTTTTGTTTTTCTATTGTTTTTGAATTTTTGAAACTTTTCTATTTTTATATTTTGCTTTTGTTGGTTTTTCAAATTTTTGTTTTGTTTTTCAAAAATATTTATAGCGAAGCTTTTTGAGATAACTCAAGAAGATTCGAGAAGACTTTCTAACTCTTCGGGAGTTAGGCTTCGCATTCCAATTCGACGAACTAAGTTGTCAAACCGCTCTTTTGGGAGGGCTTTAGTAAATAGATCAGCGAGTTGGTATTCAGTCTTCACGAAAAATAATTCAACAGTACCCTCTTCGACGTGTTCCTTGATGAAGTGGTAGCGGACTCTAATATGCTTGGTCTTGGAGTGTTGCACCGGATTGCACGAGATGGCTATGTCACTTTTCGAGTCACAATACAAAGGTATGCGGTCGAAAGAGAAACCATAATCTGTGAGTTGTGTCCTCATCCATAGAACTTGGGCACAACACGCAGATAGAGACACATACTCGGTTTCTGCGGTTGATAGTGCAGTACAGTCTTGTTTCCTTGATGACCAGCCTACTAGCTTTTCTCCCAAAAATTGTGCTCCCCCGGATTTACTTTTTGCGGTAACTTGGCAACCGGCATGGTCTGCATCTGAAAATGCTATTAGTGTAAACTCCGAATCCTTCGGATACCAAAGTCCCATATTAATGGTTCTTCGTAGGTACCGAAAGATCCTTTTGACCTCTTGGAGGTGAAGTTCGGTAGGCCTTGCCTGAAACCGTGCTAATAAACAAACAGCAAAATGTATATCGGGTCGACTAGCAGTTAAGTACATGAGAGAACCAATCATGCTCTGATATTTCTTCGGATCCATGCGTTTCCCATATAGGTCAGCGCCTATTTTGGGTGAAGTGACCAATGGAGTACCAACAGAGTCACAATTTTCCATGCCATGTTTTTTCAAAATCTCAATTGTATATTTAGCCAGATTAAGAAAAATACCACGTGAGGATTGATGAATTTGTAAACCCAAAAAGAATTTTAATTCTCCCATCATGGACATTTCAAATTTGCTTTTCATGAGATTTGCAAAATGTTTTGAATGTGTCGGATTAATGGACCCAAAAATGATGTCGTCCACATAAATCTGAACAATCAAAATGTCATTTTTGAATTTTCTGGTAAACAAGGTCGGATCAATTGTTCCTTTGGTGAAATTATTATGAAGTAGGAAAGATGATAATTCGTCATACCACGCCCGTGGGGCTTGTTTCAAACCATAGATTGCTTTCTTTAGCTTGTAGACGTATTCTGGATGATCTTTGTCAACGAATCCGTCTGGCTGACTCACATACACTTCTTCTTTCAGAGTTCCATTCAAGAAAGCGGTCTTGATGTCCATCTGATAAACTGTGATGTTCTTGTGAGCGGCATATGCTAAGAAAATCCTGACTGCTTCAAGCCTTGCAACTGGCGCGAATGAATCTTCAAAATCAATCCCCTCTTCCTGTCTAAATCCCTTTGCCACGAGACGAGCTTTGTTGCGAATGACAGTCATTTCTTCATCCTTTTTGTTTTTCCATAACCACTTAAGATCAATGACGAGTTTGTCAATTGGTCTTGGAACTAAATCCCAGGTGTCATGTAACTGATATTGAAAAAGTTCTTCCTACATCGCTTCAATCCAGGCATTATCTGCCATTGCTTCCCGAATGTTCTTAGGTTCTATGAGACTGACTGAGCAGACATAGATGCACATGTCACAATCGGTGTTTAGTTGTTTTCTCGTCTGAATTGGCCTTGAGGGTTCACCAATAACCTGTTCTATCGGATGGTCTTTTGTCCACTGTAATGTTGAAGGGTACCTTGGTGTTGAAGAATGTGTGTTAGATGGTTCATGTAACCGTGAAGATGATTCAGCAGAATCCGTTGCAAACGGATTTTCAAATAGTTCTTCATCTAACACAGCATTATTTTGTTCTTGCTCATTAATTCTTGGTAGAACAATTTCAATTACTGGAGATGGTGGAGTAAATGTTGATGACGTGGAGGGAGATGGTGCGTCAGCTTCGAATGTTGTTGATGCATCTTGATTTGGTGGTGGTGGTGGTGGTTGTTGATTTTGAGCGGGTGCAGTGGAACGTTGTTTAGATGCATTTGTCGAAGCGCCACCATAGTACTCATCATACATAAACTCGAAGAAATTATCCAGTTCCTGATTTGTGGGTTGTTCGTTATGAATTGATTGAGCTCCTTGAGGTGCGAGTCCTGAACTGATATGTCCAGAAGTCATCGGGTTAAGCGCGGGTTCTAGAGCGAGTCTCTCAGAAGCCATTTGTGAAATTTCATCAAACTTCACATTCATCGTCTCCATGATCTTTTTCGTTCTCCTGTTATACACCCTGAATGCCCTCGAGTTTTCCGAATAACCAATGAAGATTCCAATATCACCCTTAGCTTTCAACTTCCCCAGATCTTCTCTGTCATTCGTTGGATAGCACAAAGCGCCAAATACATGAAGATAAGAAATATCCGGTTTTCTGTTGTTTACTAGTCATCGACGATTACAAGAATATACTTCTTCCCATTTATGCTTTGAACTCTCATTGGGCCACATAAGTCCATATGCAACAAATGTAACTTATCAACCGAACTAGGTACGGGTTTAGGTTTATATGTTGCTCTTTTGCTCTTTCCTTGCTCACAGGATGGACATAAGTGTTCTTTGGTGTATTTGAATTTTGGGAGACCATTGACGATGTTGGCTTTGGCAAGTTTGTTTATGGTGTCAAAGTTAAGATGGGACAAACTTCTATGCCACAACCAGGACTTTATTTCGCTTGCCCTTGTCATGAGGCAAATTAGTGATGAAGAGGCCATTTGGTTTATGTCTATTGCATAGAGATTGGTACCACGATCCCCAATCAAGAGATCATCCCCCACCAAATTCCTAACAAAACAAGTGTTTCTCCTAAATGCAACCTCTAAATCCGCATCACAAAACTGTCCTACTGAAAACAAGTTGTGTCCCAACCCTTCGACATAGTAAACCCGAGTGATCAAGTAGTTTCCAAACCGAAGATCTCCATAACCCAGAATAGCTGCATGATTTGTCGTTTTTGTAGTATATTATTTTTCCAAGGGTAAAACTCAACGAATGCGTTTTCCCCGGGTCGTTTCCCAACGAAGGTCGAATATCGAGTCTTTGTTCCGGTGTCGAATACGTGTGGTGAATGAGTGAAAAAGAGTGATTGATTTGTGATTTTATACTACGAATTATGAAATTATAAAAGAAATTAACTAATTAATCTAATGAAACAATTAAACTAAGCATATGAATTTTAAAAACGAAAATTTGAAATTAAAAACGTTATGCGACGAATTATAAAACGTAAATAAAAATGATTTTGTAAAATTTAAAACCTAAAAATATAAAAATAATTTTCCTATATTAAAATTGATAAAAGAAAATTTTTGGAAAAAGAAAAATATTTTTTTGACTTTTTAATAATTTTTTATGAATTAAAAACTAATTAAATCTATTTAAATGATTTAAAAATAGTAAAACTAATTAATAAAATCTGAAAATTTTTGAGTAAATCTAATTTTTAATTCTAAATCTAGGAAAAATAATTTCAAGAACTGATTAAGCCTAAATAAGCAGAACAGTAAGAATAAGCAGTTTGAAATAAGCTAAATATAAGCAAATTTTGACCAAATAATCTCAAAAGCTCAGGTCTATTATATTTAACTACTGGAAGCTCAAATCAAGTTAAAGAGATCAAATAAGCACTCAGATTTAAGCAAATAAGCACTTAATTTATCCAAAAATGAGACAGAATAATATGGCTGATCAACCCACTTTGGAGCCTCAATAAGCAGTCCAATTAAGCACAATACTGAAACCTAATGGGGGCAAAAGGTCAACTACACTACTGAGTGTCCAAAAACCACAAAAACCCCAAAACTTTCAAGCCAATTGTGTGCTAAATAAGCCACAGATCAGCTGGGGTTGGGACTGTTATTAGTGCAGCAGACAGACAAGAAGAAGAAGCAATTTGCAGCCCTGAAAAAGCTAACAAATAAGCCACAAAACTGAAATCCCAGATGATGCTTTTAATCCTTGCTATACTAAGTGCTTATAAGCCAAATTTCAGGTTCTAAACTCAATCCAATAAGCTACAAAGCAAGCTAGATCAGCAGCTAAAACAAGGGTCTGTACCAAAAAGATTCTGTAGCAGCAGACCAAGAAAATGGCGCAAAACTCTTCTAAATTTTAACCAATTCACTTCAACTCTTTCAAACTTACTTTAGTACCTAAAAATAACTCAGAAATACCAAATTGAAACTTCAATTAAGCTCAGCTTATGCTGAGCTTGTCCTATGCAGTAAATGTTCTCACAGATTCACCAAAAGACCAAAGTCAAATAGTGAGTTATGCAACCTTAGACACTAACTGATTTAGGCTAACAATTACTAAACTAAACTCACTCAATTCTCAAGAACATGCATATCCACAGTACCAAACTCAGATCACCATAGTAACTACTGATGCTAAGCCTCAAATCACCATAGCAAGTATTAAACTCAGTCACTTAACACTTATCAAATATCAAATATCAAACCACCTCAGATCAACTACTATAATCCACTTAATATTAAAATCACAGGTCCACAAATTTGATGCAATCACACTTTCAAAATCAACTAATATCACTACAATAATAATCAGACAACTCTAATATCATTCAAATAATACTAACCTACTGATGCAAATCAAATCATATAACCTACTGATTATAACTTTCTAGTGAACTAATAAGATAGAATCAATAAGCAATTTCTATAAAATAAAAAAAATTGAAAACTTACAAGACTATCCTCAGCTGAACAGAGGATTACTCTAAGCTTGCCTGTCTTTTGACAGGCCAATTGGACACCTTATTGGCTGCCTTTACTCCTCAAATAAGCTAGCTTATTAAAATAAGCTGTGTTTGACTTGTTTGACTTTTGAATTTTTGTGTAACAATGGACTAAATAAACCCACAACAGGCTAAAGAGCTTGTTTAAGCTTATATGAATGATAAAATGGCTGATTGCAACCGGATTTGAATGATTTAAATTTTTTTTGTATTTTATATTTTTAATTGAAGGTTAACAATAATAAAAAAATAACTGATTATAAAAGCTAATAAGTGGATTCAGAAGCTAAATGATTACTAAACAAGCTTAAACAAACAATATTAAGTAACTTGTGAATTTGAATTAACTAAATAACAAGAAGTAAATAAAAGAGAACTAAAATTTCATTAAACAAAGATTGATTACAATTCTGAAAAGTTAAAATACAATTGAGAAAACATTTAAACAGAGTAACATTACACTAAAAAATTAACTCCCCATTACATGAGAATCGAAGTCCTATTTATAGCCGAAAGGGGAACCTTCTGGGATGTCCACCTTGGCAATCCGCGTGAACCTTGAGCCTTCCATCACCCTTGGATCATCCTTGCTCTCCAATCTTTAGTTTCCCACCGTTTGATCAAAGTTGATGCGTGTTCGGTCCAATAAATTGCTCCCACGTGTCATTCCTCCTGTCAGGACCTTCTAGAACATCTAATGATTGGGTTAATTATTATAGGAATGGGGTAATTGGGGTGATTTGGGGGTACGGTAAAATTAGGGTTCATCGAAGGTGGATTTGGGGGGCGGGTAAAAAGGTGAGAGATAGTGAGTGGTTTTTATTTTTTTTGTTTTGACCGAATTTTTTAGCTAAAAACTTTGACCGGGTGTTTTAGAGGATTGGATCGGGTTAGGTGATGGTTGGGCTGGGTATGAGTGGGAGTTGGGCTGGGTTTTAATAGGTGGTGGGTTGGGTAGGCTAAGTTAAGTGTGGAGTAGTGGATTGGGTTAGTTTTAATAGAATCCGGTTTAGGTTTGTGTTTATTAAAGATTTGGTATTTTAAAATCATAAGGACCAAATGTGTATATCTTGAAATCTCAGGGACCAATCTTGCCATATTTTCCAAATTAGATCCATGGGATGAAATTGACAATCTCTGAAAATATGAAGACCTCGGTTGACTTGTTGACCATAATTTCTTCCCGGCATCGGCTAAAAATAATACTTCCATATCTCGTGCTCGTTTTTCCGGTTTTTTCTTGATTTTTGTCCTTTTCTTTGATATCCGAGCCTGCATATGTAAAAACACAAAAACACAATATCTTTTGGCATTATGGTCGGGTTTTTGGTCGTTTTGGTCCGGTTTTGGTCGGTAAAATGGTATGTATTTAAGCACATACCACTGCAACATGATCATTCCCAAACCGTACAGTTCCCATGAACTGCCACACAAAGTTGATTAGCAGTTTCAAATTCCCGGTCATGTTCTTGGAGCAACCCAAGTCTACGATCCAAAGACATATATCGATTACCTGTCAAGAATAGAAACAACTTGCATTTGGAAACCGTATTTCATTTGGTTCCATGGGGTTAGGGGTAACAAATGAAGCACACACAAAGAAGGTTTAATTTTGTTCTACGGGAACAACTTTTAATTTGCCATTCTTACGTGTAAATTTTCTACCCGTTGGTTTCCATGCACAATGCTTAAGATAGTCCCTAGGCAATAGAGTACTAGAGATGGTCCTATATACTGCAATAAGACTGTTAACAAATCTAGTCCTAGCACTAATTCGTGGAGGAACATCTTTCTGTTCAGGCATAGCATTCACATTCACATTTTCAGAAACAATATCATCACAAACATTTTCAGATAACGATTTCTGGCGCATTAAACAAACAGATTCATTACATGCACTTGAAACAGTGTTCTTAACATTACAGTCTGATGACATATGTTTCTTATTCAAAAGCAATAAATTCCTAGGGTGTTCTTCTACTTCCATGCATTCACTCTCAGAGACAGGCGAGACTCTAGTTTTCCTGGTATTGCTCCTAGGCTTTCGTCTGCTCCTAGAGTTGCTTTCTAATCCTGTAGAAGTTAAGGCACACTCATTAGAATTTATGTTGTTGTCCGGAGATGTTGTGGTAGCAGTCCTAATCTCATTTGGATTATCTTTTTTATTTTTGTCTATCGCCCTATATGTATTAGATGTAGAGCCAGACGCAGTAGTGGGAATAATACTATAAAGGCCAGGTGCTATTACATTTGATGTTTGGACAACAGCTTTCTCATTTCCTTTCTCATTAGGCAAGGGGGTTGATGGTGTTATACCCTTAGTTTCCTCACCATCCCCTTTTTGACTTTCAAGTTGAGACTTCAAAAGATCAATTTGTTTTTGCATGTTGTGGTAGTGTAATACTAGATGAATCGAACCAACCTTAACAGTAACAAACTAAAGCTATATTAAACAATATTAATACTACTACTCTAACGTGACACTCTAAATAAAGAAGAGAAGAATAGATGAGAAAGATGGTGCGTATGAAATATTAATAGCCGAATGTTATTATAAAAACCATGAGAGAACAGACAATAATAATAAACATACACACACACTCTCACACCTACACTAGACTTAGAGGCACACAAAATGTGTGAGAGTGTATGGTATTTATAGGAAACTAGAGAGCCTTTGTTGCCCTAAAAGGCTTTGAGGTGGGCTTGTGTTGGACTTGGGCTTTTGTTATCTTTCTTGAACTTTAATAATCAAAGTCCAACACAACCCTTTACATATAACATTTAATCTACACGACACACTAATAAAAACGACTACAAATGACCATCACTTTCTAAAAATATAAAAGCTAACAATCTCCCCCTAAGGGATGGTCATTTCCATAATGCTCCCAGTGAATGGTCTTTTGTCTTCAACGTCTTGATCCTTGTGTGTCGTTGTAGAATAGTCTTCAATTAATCATTCCTTCATGCAATCGTGATCTTCAAAGTATCGTCTTTTGTGGTGGTTCTTGCCTTGATCAACAATCTTCTCGTGATGATGCGTCGTGTCCTCCAACATACTCATACATCTTGGACTGTAAACTTCTGCTAACTATCTTCCCTTGCTAACAATCTCCCTTTAAACTTTCATTGTTTGACATATGAACTTGTTCTTGACATCTTGATTAGTGTTTTGACTTTGTTGTTACACTTTGTCTTTAACTTGATCCTTTTGTCTTGAACTTTTTACACTTGAGCTTGGTAGGAGATGTTCTTCATCAGTATGAGTATGCTGAGGTGAAGATGTTTGATGTATCTGATGATGGTTGATGGATTTTTAAGGTAGCTGCATAAAACTGTTAATAATAAATCATCCAGCGCTTACGGGTTAAGACTTCGAGATCGTCAACAGCATAGTGTGTAGACTTTCTCTAATCTCCCCCAGGCCGTTTTGAACCGGATACCCCCGAGAGGGCTTACACGGACACACCGAAGTGCACCCACGATTCAGTGAGTCGCTGGAGATCACCCCACGACTGTAGACCGTTTGAAGCACGTAACCATCATGATAAAACTGGCAAGATCCTTAGATCTCATTAAGACTCATGTACACCATGTGTCCTTATTGGTGAACACAGGTGTATTATCTGGAAAGTGTTCCTAAGAGATTTTTGATGAATCTCATGGCTCTAGACTCTATTGTGCGTTTTAGTTTTAGTAGTCGGAGGCATGGAGCAGAGTGCCACCTTTTCAATATCAACACATCTCGGAATGAGAGGCCAATATCTTTTGATAGATATCTGAGTGGCTAGGAGGGGTGGTGCAGCGCGTCACTGGGTCCATGACGTCTTGTCTTCAATATCAGTATCACCTTAGTGAATACCGATAGCAGATGTATTGACCCGGTTTCTGCCCTAAGTTTTCATGGAGGGCTATTTCTTTTCACCCTTTCATTAAACTTTTCTTTTTAATTCTTCAACCCCTTCTTTCCCTTTCTCATTTACTCCTTTTTTCAATCTTACCTAAGGACTTCTAATTCTAATCTATTGGAATTGTCCTTGGGTAGATCCCTCCGGCTCTGGCGGATCATTGGACATAAACCTAACCATAATCACCTTATTACTTGATGCGCGTGATGTGTCGTTGCGGTTTAGCAGTTTTAATGCCTACTCAAGTTTTAAATTTATATTTAGCCGACTTATCAATAACACACACACTTAACGAGCAGTGTACCCGGTCAGTATGAAGATAATGGTAAGTAGAGTGTCGATCACTAAGAGTGGAACGTATTATCTCGTTATTCTAATCAGTATTTTAATATCCTAACGCAAGGGGGTTTCAGCCTGAGAGACTGGCACGGTTTGTTGCAATTAAATAATAAAATAAACCAATAGGCACGAATCAGCAAGTAGCACACACGTACACAGATAAATACTTGAGACAATAAGAGGGCTGTCCTTATGATTAAGTAGATTGTCACTTGTTTTATTGATAGCTTTATATGAAGTGTATGTAGTTAACCCTTTCTCGTTGGTCCTAATCTTATCGGCGAGTAAACCCTTAATGATTACTTATGTCTAAAAGTTATTCCTAAGTGATCAATTTAGTAATAACCGTGGGAGCCACATTATGTCCCGCAGTCAAATGCCCGCAAGCCACTAATAAACACAGAGGTTATCAATGCACTAATATGTAGTAACCAAAGACATCATCATATAAACTTTAATTGATGGGAAAGCAAGTATTAAAGGGAGTGCAATCTTTCGTTGTCACATTACACAAGCCACCAATCCTGATGAATTAAAGTTTGCTAACACAATAAAACAAAACTACTTAATGAATTAAACACATGCAGCACCTTCTTACAGCTCTTGTATCTTTGATTTGGGTGTGTCTTGTGCTGCTTCCTTGACTGAATTCGTCCTTTGTTTCTCCTGTTCGGACTTCGGTTTTAGGTTTTCCGGGACTTCTAATTCGTCTGGTCTACGGGGTATTTATAGTTTCTGTCTGAGGGAAGATGCGGCGCATCTACTAAGTAGATGCGGCGCATGTACTTAACTTCGCGTGGGGTCCAAGATTATAATATTCAGGAATATTCGTACACCGCCAGAAGATGCGGCGTAACTCCATGATTAGATGCGGCGCATGTCCTCTTGTATCTTGGATCGTATCTGGTGATATCTTGATATAGATGCGGCGCATGTCATGAGTGAGATGCGGCGCATCTGGAGCAGAATTAACTTGATCTTGTCCATGTCAGTAGACTTTCAACTTCTTGCATGTTATGCTCCATAATCAGTCCAAAATCGCTAAGTTTCACCAAATGCTTGTTTTTACCTGAGAATTACAAAAGTAAACGATTAAGTATCAATCCTCATACATAATATAGTAAAACAAGTCAAATTAATAGGATAAATGATAGTAATAAAATGTACTTATTTGAGTTCATCATTACTCCATGATTATCCTAGATTTATTGATCACATACCATAAAACCTTTTGAAAATCTCTCAAAGTGTTTATGAGTAAAACACATTTAGATAACACTTCGAGAGTTTTACATTTTTGAAATACTCCCCCTTCACATGTGCTCATGCATTTTTCATAAAATTGCACATGTTGGGTAGAGTTCGCACATTTTGAATAGATCGATTTTCAAAGAACATGACCTTCGCGAGACACGCTTACATCACTAGTTAGACTAGCTTGAAATTATTACCCGTCCCGGTCATATTCAATGATCATCTCTCAAATTGGTACATTCTACTCAGACAAGTCCTTTGCGAGACACGCTTACATCACTGGAAAACCAGCTTGAAATTATTACCCGTCCCGGACTAGTCTTTTCGATAACGGACATTTAGTTTCGTCAATTCGAGGGTTCTTACTGAGTCTGTTTGGTGAGCTCCTTTGAGATTCCATGAACTTTGATCACATTTTAATCACACCCTCTCCCCCTCAAAAATAGCATGAATTGATATTTTTGATATCAATTTGATTAAAATGAAACTTTTTGGGGAACAAGACGGATATTAGCATGAAAATGGAACATTATTCTTTTTAATTTTTTATACTCCCCTTTAAATAAAGCACATTGTAAACCATTTGGGTTTAAGAGGGAGTTTTCTTTTGCTTTTGCCATTAACATTGCGAGTCCTGATCGGAAATAATCAGAAGTCATCAGTGTAGCACGGGTTCCGTACTGAAATATACGAAAGCCATCTGATTAGAATTTGAGAAACGACATGTTTTAGAAAACATTTAAATGAACTCTCGCTCAAGCATCTGTACATGCCCGTATCATTGTTGAATGACATTTCTAGGTACGTACAGAATATCGATTATACGAGAGACATGTCGTGAGAAGAATATTTTTGGTTTTTTATGTTTTATATTTTTTTATGTCTTTTTAAAATTTTCTATTTTTATATTTTGTTTTTGTTGGTTTTTCAAATTTTGTATTTTGTTTTTCAAAAATATTTACATGCGAAGCTTCATGATATAATTCAAGAAGATTCGGGAAGACTGGCTAACTCTTCGGGAGTTAGGCTCCGCATTCCAATTCGACGAACTAAGTTATCAAACCGCTCTTTTTGGGAGGGCTTTAGTAAATAGATCGGCGAGTTGGTATTCAGTCCCCACGAAAAATAATTCAACAGTACCCTCTTCGACGTGTTCCTTGATGAAGTGGTAGCGGACTCTAATATGCTTGGTCTTCGAGTGTTGCACGGGATTGCACGAGATGGCTATGGCACTTTTCGAGTCGCAATACATAGGTATGCGGTCGAAGGAGAAACCATAATCTGTGAGTTGTGTCCTCATCCAAAGAAATTGGGCACAACACGCAGATAGAGACACATACTCGGCTTCTGCGGTTGATAACGCCGTGCAGTCTTGTTTCCTTGATGACCAGCCTACTAGCTTCTCTCCCAGAAATTGTGCTCCTCCGGATGTACTTTTTGCGGTAACTTGGCAACCAGCATAATCGGCATCTGAAAAGGTTGTTAGTGTGATGAACTCAAATAAGTACATTTTATTATCATCATTTATCCTATTTATTTGACTTGTTTTATTATATTATCTATGAGAATCGATACATTAATGTTTACTTTAGTAATTCTCAGGTAAAAACAAGCATTATGTGAAACTTGGCGATTTTGGACTAATTATGGAGCAAAACAAGCAAGATGTCAAAAGCCTACTGAAATCCAGAAGATCAAGCTCGTTCTACTCCAGATACGCCGCAATATACTTCTAACATACGGCGTATCACTATCAAGATTTCACAAGTTACAATCCAAGTACATGCGCCGCATACAAAGATCAAGATACGCCGCATCTGAAGACGGTGTACGAATATTCCTGAATATATTAATCTTGGACCCCACGCGAAGTTAAGTCAATGCGCCGCATCTAACAACTCTATGCGCCGCATCGATCCCTCAGACAGAAACTATAAATACCCCAAGGCCAGACGAATTTCGGGAGACAAAGCTTTAGAAGACCGAAGACCTAGATATAACCCTAGAGCCGAATTCAGACGACCAAGCAGCACAAGACACACCTAAACAAAGATACAAGAGCTGTAAGAAGGTCCTGCATGTATTCAATTCATTAAGTAGTTTTGTTTTATTGTATTAGTACGCTTTAATTCATCAGGATTTATGGGCTTGTGTCATGTGACTACGGAAGATCATGCACTCCCCTTAATATTGCTTTCCCATTAATTAAAGTTTATATGTTGATGTCTTTGGTGACTTTTATTAGTGCATTGATAACCTCTGTGTCTAGCTGAGTCTTGCTTGGGTCGCCATGCCCCTTCCTCGCCTATTTATTTTAGCGTCTCTTGAATAAATAGGATAGACATAAGTAATCATTAAGAGTTTACTCGCCGATAAGATTAGAGCCAACGAGAAAGGTTTAATTATATACACTTCATATAAAACTAGCAATAAAACAAGTGACAAACTACTTAATTATCAGGACAGGTCTTCTTATTGTCTCGAGTATCTATCTGTGTACGTGTGTGCTAATCGCTGATTCGTGCTCATTAGTTTAGTTTTCCATTTAATCATAACCAAACCATGCCAGTCTCTCAGGCTGAACCCCCTTGCGTTAGATTATGTTGTATAGCTAACTTAGGATATTAAAATACTGATTAGAATAACTAGATAATACGTTCCACTCTTAGTGATCGACACTCTACTTACCATTATATTCATACTGATCGGGTACACTGCTCGTTAAGTGTGTGTGTTATTGATAAGTCGGCTAAATATAAATTTAAAACTTGAGTAGGCATTAATACTGCTAAACCGCAACGACATCACGCGCGCATCATTGTGTAAACTCCGAATCCTTCGGATACCAAAGTCCCATATTAATGGTTCTTCGTAGGTACCGGAAGATCCGTTTAACCTCTTGGAGGTGAAGTTCGGTAGGCCTTGCCTGAAACCGTGCTAACAAGTAAACAACAAAATGTATATCGGGTCGACTAGCAGTTAAGTACATGAGAGACCCAATCATGCTCCGATATTTCTTCGGATCAATGGGTTTCCCATATAAATCAGCACCTATTTTGGGTGAAGTGACCATTGGAGTACCAACAAAGTCACAATTTTCCATTCCATGTTTCTTTAAAATCTCAATAGTATATTTCGCCTGATTAACGAAAATACCATGATGGGATTGATGGATTTGAAGTCCAAGGAAGAATTTTAATTCGCCCATCACAGACATTTCAAATTTACTTTTCATGAGATTTGCAAAAAGTTTTGAATGTTTCGGATTAGTGGACCCAAAGATTATGTCGTCCACGTAAATCTGAATAATCAAAATGTCATCTTTAAACTTTTTGGTAAACAAGGTCGGGTCAATTGTTCCTTTGGTGAAATGATTCAAAAGTAGGAAAGATGATAATTCGTCGTACCACGCCCTTGGGGCTTGTTTCAAACCATAGATAGCTTTCTTGAGCTTGTAGACGTAGTCGGGATGATCTTTGTCAACGAATCCATCTGGCTGACTTACGTACACCTCTTCCTTCAGAGTTCCATTCAAGAATGCAGTCTTGATATCCATCTGATAGACTGTGATGTTCTTGTGAGCCGCATATGCTAAGAAAATTCTGACTGCCTCAAGCCTTGCTACTGGCGTGAATGACTCCTCAAAATCTATTCCCTCTTCCTGTCTGAATCCCTTGGCCACTAGACGAGCTTTGTTGCGAATTACAGTAATCTCTTCATCCTTTTTGTTCTTCCATAACCACTTAAGATCAATGACGAGTTTGTCGATTGGTCTCGGCACTAAATCCCAAGTGTCATGTAATTGGTATTGGAGAAGTTCTTCCTGCATTGCTTCAATCCATGAATTATCTGCCATCGCCTCCCGAATGTTCTTTGGTTCCTTTAAGCTTACTGAACACACATATATGCACATATCGGAATCGGTGGCAAGTTGTCTCCTCGTCTGAACTGGCCTTGAATGTTCACCAAAACATGTTCTATTGGATGGTCTTTAGTCCACTTTAACGTTGAAGGGTACCTTGGATTTGACGAATGCGTGTTTGATGGTTCTTGTAACCTAGAAGAAGATTCAGTAGATTCCGTTGCAAATGGGTTTTCAAATGGTTCTTCTTCTAACACAGCATCGTTTTGGTTTGGTTCTTCTTGAATTGGTGTGGTTTGGTTTTGCTCATCAACTGTTGGTAAAACAATCTCAATTACTGGAGTTGGTGGAGTAGATGTTGATGATGTTGAGGGAGTTGGTGCGTCAGCTTCGAATGTGGTGGATGCATCGTGTGGTGGTGGTGGTGGTTGATGTTGTTGAGCGGGTGCAGCGGAACGTTGTTGTGATGCATTTGTCGAAGCTCCACCATAGTATTCATCATACATAAACTCAAAGAAATTATCCAGTTCTTGATTTGTTGGTTTATCAGTTAAAGTTGACTGAGCTCCTTGTGGTACGAGTCCTGAACTGATATGTCCAGAAGTCTGAACGTTAGGTGCGGGTCCTAATCCGATGCGATTAGAAGCCATCGGGTTAAGCGCGGGTTCTAGAGCGAGTCTCTCAAAAGCCATCTGTGAAATTTCATCAAACTTCACATTCATCGTCTCCATTACTCTTTTAGTCCTTCTATTATACACCCTGAATGCCCTCGAGTTATCTGAATAACCAATGAAGATTCCAATATCACCCTTAGCTTTTAGTTTCCCCAGATCCTCTCTGTCATTCGTAGGATAGCACAAAGCGCCAAATACATGAAGGTAAGAGATATCGGGTTTTCTGTTGTTCACTAATTCATAGGGGGTTTTATTGAATCTTGGATGGATAAGGGATCGGTTTTGAGTAAAACATGCAGTGGAAACAGCATCAGCCCATAAGAATAACGGTGCACTGGAATAAATCAGCATTGTGCGAGCAGCTTCCACAAGAGTTCTATTTCTTCTTTCAACTACTCCATTCTGCTGTGGAGTTCTAACCGCTGATGTCTGGTGAGTAATGCCAGTCTCTTCAAAGTATGTTCTTAACTCCTGATTGGTAAATTCCGTGCCATTGTCAGTTCTTACAATCCTAACTGGAGCTTGAATTCGCTTCAGAAAGGTGATGATGATGCCTGGTGCTTCGTCTTTTGATCTCAAAAACCTTACCCATGTATATCTTGAATAATCATCGACAATCACAAGAATATACTTCTTCCCATTGATACTCTCAACTCTCATTGGGCCACATAAGTCCATGTGCAACAGATGTAACTTATCAACCGAACTGGGAACGGTTTTAGGTTTATAAGTTGCCCGTTTGCTTTTGCCTTGCTCACAGGATGGACATAAGTGTTCTTTGGTGTATTTGAATTTTGGGAGACCGGTGACGATGTCGTCTTTGGCAAGCTTTGTTATTGTGTCGAAGTTGAGATGGGATAGACGTCTGTGCCACAACCAGGACTTAGTGTCTTCAGCTCTTGTCATAAGACAAATTGGTGATGAAGAGGCCATTTGGTTAATGTCGATAGCATAGAGATTGGTGCCACGATTTCCGGTTAAGAGATCATCTCCAATCAAATTCCTAACGAAACATGTATTTCTTCTAAATGCAACCTCTAAATCTGCGTCACAAAACTGTCCGACTGAAAACAAGTTGTGTCCCAACCCTTCGACATAGTAAACCCGAGTGATTAGAAAGTTCCCAAACTGGAGATCTCCATAACCCAGAATAGCTGCTACATGATCATTTCCAAACCGAACTGTTCCCATGAACTTCCATACAAAGTTGATCAGCAGCTTCAGATTCCCGGTCATGTGCTTGGAGCAACCCGAGTCGACGATCCAAAGACAAATTTCAATGACCTGAGTAAAACAGATGATTTTGTATATGGAAACCGTTTCACATTTGGTTCCAGGGGGTTAGATATAACAGGTATATCACACTTAGAGATGGTTTCAATTTGATCTTTTGAAGCAATTTCTAATGTGCCATCCTTAGGTGTAAACAATCTACCCGTTGGTTTCCATGTGCAAAACTTAAGATGGTCCTTAGGTAATAGGCTACTAGTGGTTTTCCTAGATTTTGCAATAAGCCTTTTAATGTATCTAGATCTAGCACTAGTTCCTGAAGGCACATCTTTCTGTTTAGGCACAACATTCACATTCATATCATTAGAAACAACATCATCACAAATATTTTCAGACAAAGATTTCTTTCTCATTAAACAAACAGATTCATTACAAGCACTGGAAATATTGTCCTTAACATTACATCTAGAGGACATATGTTTCTTCTTGGAAAGCGATAAAATCCTAGGGTGTTCTTCTACTTCTTCCGTTTTATTCTTCATTTCACTCTTAGATGCAGACGGGACTCTATTGTTCCTTGTATTGCTCCTAGGCTTTAGTCCGCTGCTCCTAGAGGTACTTTCTACTCCTGTAGAAGGTAAGGCACAAGCATTAGAATTTATCTTGTTGTCTTTTGATGTATCATTCCTAGTCTCTTTTGGATTATCTTTAGTACGTTTGTCTATCGCCCTATATGTTTGAGATGTAGAGGTAGACGCAGTAGTGGGACTAATCCTATAAAGGCCAGGTGCTATCACATTTGGGTTTTCGACAACCGCTTTCCCTTTGTCAACACTTGTTGACTTTACACTTTCCTTAGGCAAGGGTGTAGAAATAGACATTTTGGGTCTAGCTATCTTATTTTCCTCACTCTTCCTATTCAGACATTCAAGCTGAGACTTCAAAAGATCAATTTGATCTTGCATGTTTTTATAAGAGCGCTCATACGACAATTTGTCATACTTGCATTCTTTCTTTTTCTGATCAAGTTGTTTAAAATATGTGATGTTTTCCTTTTCAATCCTAGCAAAAGCATTTTCATATTTTTCAACAATTTCAGAAGTCTCAGCTCGAATTCTTTCATCATCTTCCACAGAATATGTTTGATAAATAATGGACATAATTTCAGTCGATAGAGCTACTTCAGAGAGTATGTCATTGTGTCTTTCCAAAACTTTTGTGTGTTCAATGTTTTCATTAGCTTCCTTCACCAGGGATTTGTGGTCCTTGACAAAGTCAGCTGTTTCTTGCAGAAGACATCTTTCAACATTAAGAACTACCGCATAAATTGCAGATAGTGGAGGAATGATATCTTTTTCAAACATCTTTTTCTGTTATGTATGAAAACTTTGAAACCAATCATTGACATTATTGTTTGTTTTGGATGTCACAGTTGATTGAAGTGTTTCAATTCTCCTTATAAGATTGGCCAAAAATTGTCTAGTTTCACTTGTGTTACAAGTGTTCTTAGAGAATATTTGTTCGATGTTAGAAAGATGTTTCGAAACAACTTTTCTCTTTGTAACAACCACTGGTTTTTTGAAAAACAATGGTGACTCTCTTTGAACCTGATACACTCCAGATATTTTGTTAAGCTCATTATAATCAATTGGTTGGATTTCTCTGTTCAATTGTCGCATTTTGTTTCTACTCTCTTTGGATAGCTCAATCGTTTCATAAGAATCATAACCAACAGGAGGATCATGTACATCATTTATAATATTACCATTATATAGCACATTCTGTTCTTTCTGAGCTTTCTTGAGATAACAAGGGTTTTCACAACCGAGAGCCATTTTCTTCATTGTATGTAAAATCGGGTTTGGATCGTTGATTAACAAATTAATTATTTGTGTAGAATGACCCGTTTTTATAAGCAACTCTTCCAACTTTTTAATTGTTTCCTGTTTGTCAAGTATTTCATCAAGAAGTTCATCTTCTCTTTTTGAAAACTTTGCATGCAACTCTTTCTTTTCTTTTTCAAGATCAGAACAAGTTGATTTTTGTTTAGAAAGTTGGTTGGTTAATTCAGAAATTTCCTTGTTTAAAGATTTAATTTTCATGTTCAAATTGACATCAAGAGTGTCAAATTTGATTTGCAATTGTTTTTCTCTTAAAACAGAATCTCTGTAACCAATTTCAAGTTCTGACTGTCGTTTGTGGTTAAATTCAAAAGCTTTTTCGTTCACCTTGTATCTCTCAAGCTCAGCGGTCAACTTTTCATTCGCGGCCTTGACATCGCGATTGACTTGTTTGACCTTTTCAATTTCAATACTACAGTTGTTCAATAATGATTCAAATAAAGCACGTGTTTCCTCTTCAGTCTCAGTATGCTGTGACTCGAAGCCTCCATTAGGATCCATATCTGGAGTAGCCAAATAGCTAGAAAGGACCATAAACATCAAGACTTGATAATTTTCTTTCTAAGCCATCAAGACAAGCCTTTTCCCTCCCATTTCTTGGTCTAGAACCGGCCTTCCACATACATGAATAATGTGGAATTATCTAGACTTCTTGGATAAATAATTGACTAGGCACAAGTTTGGGTTAATGGCACTAATGGTCCCTCAAGTCCCATTCCTTCTATTTTGGCCTCAACTAACTTTATAACATAATTGACTTATGACAACATAAGTCCCTTAAGTCTATTCCCTTTCTATTCTTGCCACAATATACTTTCCATAGCAATATAACACATACTTTGACCATCACTTGACTATCGGGTTTGACTAAAACGCAACCTTTGTTGACTGGCCAATCACGTAAGGCCTTTGGTCCACTTTCATCTAGGGTGGGGTACCAATACCCGGGGAACAGGTCTAACAATAATATAGTGAAGGCGTTAAGTGATAAGTTTAATATTACTTTTGAGAAAGAAAAATTGAAAAATCGAATCAAGACTCTAGAAAAGTACTTTACCCAGTTCCATGATGTTTTTAAAGGCGTTTCATTGAGTGGCTATGCATGGAACCCAAGTACCAAGTTAATTGAGGCTGAAGATGAGGTGTTGGAAGCACTCAAAAATGTATGCTCTATCTAATTCACGTGAAATTATTGATTTTGATTTTTAGTATTAATTATTTGTAATGTATAGGACAATCATGATGTTTACGAGTTGAAGAATAAACAAGTTAAATGTTATGATGAAATGTATGCTTTGTGGGCAAAAGATAGAGCTGCAGTTGCTTGTGCTGTAACTGCTAAAGTGAAAAGAAATCAACTAAACAATGACCAACAATCAGAAACAGTTGAAGAAATTGATCCATTGTGTGAGAACAACGAGGTCACTTTAGATAATTTCGACACTAGTGATGACATCCATATTACATCACCAACACCACAATCAGATAAGCTCCCAACTAAATCAAAGAGTAAAAAAAGAAAAGCTGATGAAGAGGATCCAATACGGAGTAAGATTGCGGACTCTTTTGATAATATAGTCCATGCTCTAGACAGGAATTCTAAGGTACTCGGTTTATTTAGAACATAGATTAGTACTAGTTTATTGTTTATATATATATATATATATATATATATATATATATATATATATATATATATATATATATATATATATATATATATATATTATATATATATATATATATATATATATATATATATATATATATATTATATTGATCTTGTCGTAATCTACTTGTTATAAGGTAATTGAGAACTCTCGTCCACATGTGTATACTGAGAAGGAAATTTACCAAGAACTGTAGTACCTGGGTCTTGATCGCGAAGCCATACAGCCTGCGCATGTGTTTTTGCTGGAACATCCGGACAAAACTCGTGGACTTTTTGGCTGTCCTATTGAAGACAGAGTCCTTTATCTGAAAACCTTGATCAGCCTAGATAACTGAATAAAGCTTATTCGGATTGTGTTACCGGTGGGTGATGAAGGTCGCTTCGTTATTTATGTTATTTCTTGCTTCCTACTTTAATTGTTATTTGAAGGAGTCTTTGGCTTTTGTTTAAGTACTCTCGTGTGAGGGGCTGAGGGCCTTTGTGAATTTGTTCGTCTTAGTTTGTGGGTCTTACGTTATGCTGGTTTACTTATCAAAGATTAAATGTTGGTTTATGTTTTCATTATGTCTCATATGTGTTGATTGGTACATTTCATGATACATTTAACATATTGTCTATATTAACTATGCTAATATCAAATTTACCGCAGGGACGTTATGACTATCTTCACTTCCATTTAAAACATTTTAAGGTTCCTTACTGTTCTTACATATTTGATATATAATATACATTATTCGGTACATATGTATAAACAAACAATGTTTATTGGATTACTTTTAAGGCATGGAGACCACAACCCGATCATCCCTTTCTCCCAAGTGTGCATGAGTACAAGAATTACGAGTTTATTAATCTGGCAGTGTTCTATTTTTTATTATTTTTTTTTTTGTGAAATATTAGTGGAAAAAGATGTGAGATATATAAAAGTAAATTATATTTTGAGGGTATCTTGGTAATTTGGGTAACTTCCTTTCCTTTCCTTGCAACTTAAAAATAAAAACTCAAGAACACAAATAAAAATAACCACTTTCTTCATTGTGTCATTCCTTACTTTCCCCTTCCCATTCCATCCCCTTCCATTTTTTAAAATTTACACTTGAGAACAGAGCGTAAGTAATATAATTTGATACTTATATTTGGTGAATGATTCTTCATCTTTCTTTAATAATTTAACTTTACTTAATGCATGAAATTGTGACTATGGTTTAAAATAATAAAACTATTCGTTAATATGATTTGAACGTTTTCTGACATTGTGTTTGACTTTTCTTAATTACTTGAATATTTTATGACGAAAGTAAATGGCTATATTAAAGTGGATTAGTTTAGAAGGAGATTAGAAAAAGAAAAAAAAAAAATACGTAGATAGATTAATGAGTTGGTTGGTTGCTTATAAACAAGGGTTAACAACGGTCAAACACAGTCAAACTATCCGAGTTAGGAAATTTGGACCAACTCCAAACGGATGTTTCACTTTTAGACCATCCCTAAAACTTTTTCAAAATTCGGACTGAAAATAAAATATCTAACAAACCACAAGGACTAAAAATATAGTTAACTCTAATTTTAAAGGATAGTAAATTCAAGTTTGTCAATTCAAAATGGCTAGGCAATGCAAAGATGATAGACATCAAAAGAAAATTTTGATTATATCCCAGGAAAATAACGATAGTTTTACCTAATTTTAAAAATTTACAAATTTAAAAATTTGAGGTTATACAGTTTTGAGAACACACATATCAAGAATTACACGCACATTAGAGTGAAATATGTAATAAAAATCATAATATTTTCATAAGGATTTTTAAGTATAGAAATGTGTGAGAAAAATTAATTCAAATACGTAGCATCGTATGCGTAATAAGTGTTTGATTAAATGGCAACAAATCATGTGTTTGTCTTTCATTTTAGATAATCGTATATGTTTGGTAACTTGTCTATATAGATATCAATTCGATATCTTAATATGTTATATATGAACCCATTGTTTGAAATCAACCTCAAATAGTACCCACATATTGACACTAGGATGCACCACCGAATAAGCTATAAATGATAGTTCTTTTACTCATGCAAATTTTTTATAATGTATGATGATGAATACATATCTGTTAAACATTTAGGCTAATACGGAGTAAGAGGTGAGATAAATATAGAACTCATATTTGCCATAGAACCAATGAACCAACCATAGCCATCCATTTTTTTATCTAAATTAATAAAAAAACCATTTTCCACATTTTTTTTAAAACAACATATCTTGCAAACGATAAATCTTCAAGCTACAAAAAATACACCATCGCGACGAGAATTAAATTATCTTTCTATAGATATGCAATTCTATATACTTTCGACGAACTTTTTTTTTCGACGAACTTTTTTTTTTAAATTTCCGCACAGAAAAATCATATGTGATTCGTAAAATATCACATATGATTTGATTTTTACAAATCAAATATGATTCTTACGAATCACATGTGATTTTTACAAATCACATGTGATTCGTAAAAATCACGTATGATATGATTTTAACGAATCACATGTGATTTTTACAAATCACATGTGATTTTTCTGGGTGAAAATTTAAAAAAAAAAAGTTCATCGAAAAAAAAAGTTCGTCGAAAGTATATAACAATGCATATCTATAGAAAGATAATTTAATTCTCGTCGCGATGGTATAATTTTTTTCGCGTAACGATTAACAGTTTGCGAGATATTTAATTTTTTAAAAAAGGGTGAAAGTTTATTTTGTTTATTTTGATAAAAAAAATGAATGACTAGGATTGATTGATCGGTTCTATGGCAAATATGAGTTCTATATCTATACTACATATAAAGCATGAATGACTCTCTCTCCTCTTGGTCTTAAAATTAAGACTTACAAGCTATAATGCTTATTGTACAATACACAAAGCACTATTAATGATCTTTCTCATCAATCTTAATTTTAAGACTTACAAGTCTTAAAGCTTAATGTACAAAATACAAAGCACTATTAATTTGGTCAAGATATTTAATGTAGTCAATTAATTAATTGGTCAATAAATACAATTAATTTAGTTATTAAAATACCCCTTACATAAGAAATACAAATTATCAAGCATATTGTACAACAAACTTAAACACAATTCCTGCATTAAATGTTACTAATACAAATAATAAAGCACATTATACAAATATTCAAGCACGAACGGGCAACGGGCCAAACGGGCTAGAGCCCGAACGGGCACGGGTCAAACGGGCTAGAACCCGAACCGACACGGGTCAAACGGGCACGGGCACGGGCCAAACGGGCTAGAACCCGAACGGACACGGGCCAAACGGGCACGGGCTAAACGGGCACGGGCCAAACGGGCTCATGTTATACGAATGACTTTAAAAAAGACCCAAAAAGACGACATAAATTCCTTAGTTAAAGAGTTGAAATACGTCACATGAAATTCTTGATATCCGTAAATTTATTATTAAAAAGAACATAATAAACTAAAATACATGATTCACCGGAAAATATTATTTCAGGGTACCCGCCGCCGCAACGCGCGGGTACCCTGCTAGTTGATCTTTTGTCTACGGAGTAATATTTTACTTCTCTAATGGGCTAGCTAGGCTAATTATTTGGGCCCAAGTCGGTCAAATAGTAACCGCCTGATTAACACTATAAAAACAAAAACTAGACATCTTAGTAAAAACGTACTTTCCATAATCTCAATCGATCTATCTTCATTATTGCAAATCCAAGATGATGTCAGAATCGAAAGAAGATAGCTTAAAAGAACTTGAATATTACTCGGTATATGTCGAACTCGAATCGTATGGTTTTACTTTTGAAAATGTACGCTGATGCATGGCACGTACTGGTTTTGTAATGCAGGAAGGTAAACGAATGGAAGAACAAATTGCGAAAGAAGTAAAATTTGAATATTTAATACATGTACTGAAAGAAATTCCAGAAGTAAGACTTGGAAAAAAAGAAAATCTAGAAGTAAGACTTGAAAAAAAACTTGCAATATGGAGACTACGAAGACTTAAAAGAGAACTTGCAAAAGTGTGGAATGAATTAAGAATTTTAAGACAAGTGGACAAGAGATGGAGCATTCGAGAAGAAGTCGCAAATCTATTTGACGTGTCTCTCAAACTTAGTTACCCTGAATTTAAAGATGGAAAGTCTACTTAAGGTAGAGAGGCTGCTTCTGGTTTTTGAATATACAAAACCGCAATTTTAATGTTTCGTTGTGGTATTTTGTTATAATAGAAAATCAAGAGAAACCTTGAACTGCTGCGACCTGAAATGTTAGAGCGAGAACCCTGGGTACTTGATATTGGTTTTGTATCTATAAAGTTATCGGGGAAATGGATGGCTAAGGTATTCTTTTTTCTTTCCCAACTCTACTAAAACACACATTACAATTTTCACCTACATTCTTCTTGTCTACATTGCAGAGCGTTCATAAGATGCTAAGAGATGGTATAGATACATGGGCACCAAAACTTCGTATGAAAAGTGTATTAGTCAACTTTCGGTCATGCAATCCAGCTTACCTAACGCAAATGGATTTGTTACGACGCGAGCTCATCAAAACGACGTTAATGTGTATGCTTCAGTATTGTAAAATCCCTGTGGAGTTCTCAATGGTATATATATAAAGTTGATATGTTAGAATGTTTGTTCTATTAAATTGTTTTATATTTACATACATTAAACAAGCATATTTTGCATTTTACGAGTTTAATACTTCCATTTATTACAGCCGTGTGAGATGACTTTACCTCAAGAGCAATTGGATATGTTTCGGATTGAGAAATCATAGATACATAATTATATGCGTATATGAAACATAGATACATATAACTATGCGCGAGCCTAATCAATCTTTATATATAAATCCTGGGCTCAAGCTCGATTACTAAATGAACTCCAACTTAGGCTCGAGTTCGTTTAAGCTCAGCTCGTTTCCACCCTTAGACGTTGTCTAGGATTGGAGTAGAGGCAGGATTTTCATGGCCGCGCCTGATGCTCTACTATGTGTTTTGGTATACTCTCGTTCTCATGGGATCCTATTGATTGAAAAACGTAAAGATGAAAACTATCCAATTTGGACACTGATGGTTATTTAGGAAGAACAATATAGACAATAATTTTGGAGTAAGGAATAAAAAGTACTATTTGAGCTTAAAGATTACATCTTCATACAAATATTATTACAAATGTGTGGCGATCATATCATCAAAACAATATCTATAGGCCACCAAAACCAGCATGAAAAAAAATAAAAATCCAACAAACAATATATCTCATCTACGTCAAAAAGTGACTAGTACACAGATGGAAGCAACAGTCAGGTGAAGGTCTATCATTAAATCGGGATAGATAGTTAATCCGCCCTCCTTCATCTTCCACTGTTTTTCTTCTCTTTCCGACCATTGTTTGATCAACAGATACCTGCAAAAAACTAACAGGGTTTCATAAGTTATGCTCTTTATTATTGTCTTGTTTCTCAACTCATGCAAATAACACTATACTTGGTTACATGATTTTTCCTTGCCATTGCTGAAAATAGTCTGCACCGGCTATTGGAAAGGCGCAAATAATATTGGCGAGTTGTGACCTCCAAACCCAAATGAATTCGATAAAGCCACCTTAGCATCCAATTTTTCTTTATGTTAATCCATGGCCACATGAAAGTACATAGATCTTAATCTAACCAATCCTACACTAAAACAGCAAAGAGCCATTAATTGTTTTTTTTTTTTTGGGGTAAAGGGATTAAAAGAGCCATTGATTGATGGCATCTATTAACAGTTTTTTCAATGACTTGCAATAGAAACACTATCAACAGTCAGCAGAGAAGGATACATACCACGCCTGCGTCTGGATTTTCAAGATTAATATTTGGATGAACCCAGCCTGCCCGTATCGCCTACAAGAAGATTGCCAAAATAACAAGCAACAGCATTTTTTTTTTGCTAAACTTAAACAAGTATATAAAGTACAAAGACCAAATATATCACGAGTCAACTTGACGTTGTCAACTGTGAATTTAATAGTTCATGTACTATCAAATTATAACAGCCTGGCCCCATTTGGCGCAACAATGAAGTTCTAGCCTTACAGACAGAAAAGATCCTAAAATTTAAAAGGTCTCGGTGAATGAACATACAACATATGTTAAATAATATGCTAAACTAAAATATAAAAAACAAGACTGTCCCTTGATGATTTATAACATCAACATCACACGTCACATCTTAAAAAGTACGTGATTGTTAGCCTAAAAATTGAGTTATGTCTTTAATGGGACAAAGTACGGAGTATGTCATTATCATGTCGACACACAATAAAAGCCATGAACAATGTAAAGTTACTTTGCCAATGCACATTGTTGTTTCCTCCATGAAAATTTGACTTGGTCATGTACTCGAATTTCATTACAAATGATTGGAATATGCAATAAAACTAAAATAATAAATAAACTTATTGCATAACCTGTACAGTTGCAACAGCTTCCACTCCTAAAAGGTGACCTATCATGGATTTCGTAGAGTTCACTTTCAACTGCAAACATTATAAATTTAATGATGTAGTCAATATAAGAATAATAAAAAGAAATCTCCTTCGGTGGAATGTATTTAGTCACACCTCTTGGTTCTGGCCGAAACAATGAAGAAGAGCATTGTATTCTTTGAGGTTTCCATCTGGAGTAGACGTAGCATGTGCATTTATGTAGTTCACATCTTCCCAGGCCACCCCAGATTGAGATAAGGCCTTCTCTATGCACAAAATCACCCCAGCACCTGATGACAAATATGTGCATTTACCCCGTCTTCTGAGTATAGGTATTGAAGATGAATTCCGGTAGTGAAGGGCAAATCAAGAATAAAGTGGCATTGAGCATGAGGTGAGTGTTCACTTAACAAAGAAATGAACATCAAACATACCTGTTAGTTTGCATTGTTGTTGACCTCACCCGCATTCTTTTTTGCTCTCCACAAAATAGCCAAAACGTGGGTCGCCCATACCTTGTCTAGGCACAATTCTTGTACCATTTGCCTCGTTAGGCTGTCATAATCAAGTGAGACTTCTACAGCGCCTTCCTTGTATGCTATAGATGCTCTATCTCCACGTTGTAACTTAGACAAAGCCGCCCAAAGATTTAATAAGTCGAATAGCCAATCCAAGATGTTCTCTTCTAACCCTTCCTTGATCAGCTTTTCAAAATACCAAGCGACAGGGTGGAATCTTGCTGCTTCACATGTCATAACTGTTATAACAGTTAGTGGAACCCGCCATTTGAAGCATATTTCTTCTGTTTTACCTTGTTTCGGGACGTGAAAACCATTACAAATGTCTTTAATGGCTTTAATAAGAGATTTTTGCCCATATTTTACATTACGTGGGGAGGCAATCCCGTCACCGAACCCGAGATGGTGAGAATCTTTGAGCTCCCTCACCACCTTCTTGTCTTCCACCGCCTTTTCCTTCTTTTTTTTGATCGGTTTTGAGTTTCGTTTGTTCATCTTGTTCATAATCTTGTCGCTTTGACGTTGCCTCGGCTGTGAGGACTCTGTCGTCTCCGTCTTAGAATACGATCCGAATTCCCAAATCACGTTTTTTTATTTCAATCCCCAGAAGATACACATACGAGGCAAAATTATTATAATACTTTAATAAACTTCCTTTAGATTTTGTGTTACTATACCTAACCATACTCTAAAGGAAGTTTATTAAAGTATCATAATAATTTTGCCTCTTATTTGTTCTTCAGCTTCAGTCTATATCTTATGGGGATTGAAATAAAAAACGTGATTTGGGAATTCGGATCGTACCCTAAGACGGAGACGACAGTCGATAGAGTGCACACAGCCGGGGCAACGTCCAAGGGAAATGATCATGAACAAGATGAATAAACTCAACTCAAAACCGACCAAAAAAAAGAAGGAAAAGGCGGTGGAAGACCAGAAGAAGGAAAAGGTGAGGGAGCTCAAAGATTTTTACCTTCTCGGTTCGGCGAGGGGTACGGCAACGGTCTTGCCTCCCCAGGTGATGTAAAATATGGGAAAAGATCCCTTATTAAAGCCATTAAAGACATTTGTAATGGTTTTCACGTCCCGAAACAAGGTAAAACTGAAGAAATATGCTTCAAATGGCGGGTTCCACTAACTGTTATAACAGTTATGACATGTGAAGCAGCAAGATTCCACCCTGCCGCTTGGTATTTTGAAAAGCTGATTAAGGAAGGGTTAGAAGAGAACATCTTGGATTGGCTGTTCGACTTATTAAATCTTTGGGCGGCTTTGTCTAAGTTACAGCGTGGAGATAGAGCATCTATAGCATACAAGGAAGGCGCTGTAGAAGTCCCACTTGATTATGACAGCCTAACGAGGCAAATGGTACAAGAATTGTGCCTAGACAAGGTATGGGCGACCCACGTTTTGGCTATTTTGTGGAGAGCAAAAAAGAATGCGGGTGAGGTCAACAACAATGCAAACTAACAGGTATGTTTGATTTTGTTTGATGTTATCCCATATTAGTAGGGGTGCAAACGAGCCGAGCCGAGCCCGAGCTTGACTATAATCGAGCTGGCTCGACAGTTTTTTTAACGAGCTCGAGCTCGAGCTCGGCTCGATCCGAGCCTTTATTTTTGAGCTCGAGCTCGGCTCGTAAGCTTTTCACAAAGCTCGGCTCGCTTAAACGAGCCTGATCGAGCTCGCTATATCTGCTTCACCATCCACTTTCAACAGCCACAACACCAATATCTTTATGAAGAATTCTTTAACTAATCCAAATCCAAATTCCAACCAATATAGATATTCAACAGCCACAGACCATATTTCACCAACATAATTAAAACAGTAATCAATCCAATATAGATCTTCAACAGCCATACACTTAAATAAGAATGATATACGTGACCAAGGTGACTCAACTCAACCTCAAATATAATCAATAGAACTCGGCTGTGAGCTAAAGCTCACGGCATAACCACGACCTGACCTCGTACGACACAACCATACTACAAGAAAGCGATACCAAACGTCCAAAGTTATTTTTAGTTAAAAAAAAAAAAAAAAAAAAAAAAAAAAAAAAAAAAAAAAAAAAAAAAAAAAAAAAAAACGTGACCCGGTGTTTCCTACCTTTAACACCCTTGGATGTGTATAGATCTTGGTCGGAATGATGCGAGGTGGCGCGTGATGATGGTGGGAGGTGGGTCTAGAGCGCGTACAGTAGGGAAAAGGAATAAGGGGTGAAAGAGATGGCGTTTGGTGGTGGCGGTGTAGAAAGAGGAGGAGCGGTGGTAGTGTGTGGTGGTGGCCGGAGTTTGGCCGGAGAAGAAGAGAGGGAAAGAGGGTTGGGGTGTCGGCTGCTTATGTGTGGAAGGGAGTGAAATAACCCTAGATGGGTTATAAATTTTCCTTATATAGGCTAGGCAGGCAAGGGACTAGATTTGAATGCCTAATGTCCCTCAGGGACTGAATCTAAATATATGACAAATATGCAAAAATCTAAGGCTCGATAAGGCTCGACGAGCCTACTCGAGCTCGATAAGCGAAGCTCGAGCTCGGGCTCGATAAGTAAACGAGCTGATTTTCAGGCTCGAGCTCGGCTCGAGCTCGACAAGACTCGGCTTGTTTCGAGCTTTTTATCGAGTCGAGCTCGAGTAGCTCGCGAGTAGCTCGGCTCGTTTGATGTCACCCCTATCCCATATTAGTCATCCCAACTCTGAAATCTGCATAATGTGTAAATGCACATATTAGTCATCCCAACTCTGAAATTTGCATAATGTGTAAATGCACATATTAGATAATGTTATTAACAGAAGATGGGGAAAAGGAGGATACATAATTCAACTATTCAAGTTTCCATGAAAAATGAACACATTGTTGAATCTTTTTGAACTAGTTAATTCGTAACATTTCACAAGCCACATTTTGCAATCTCCTCAGACTCGGTAATTCATCAATTTTATTTGAAATTTATGTTACAAATGATAAGTTATGCACTATAACAATGAACAAAATTGTGAAAAAGGGCAATTTAGAACTATTTAAAAGGATTATAATGTGTTTGACACATTTCCACTTAGCTAAGTTTTTTATAATTAGCTAAGCCATTTTTGGTCAAAGAGAAAAAAGTCTTTTCCTTTCCGACGCCCAAAGCGTTTCCCATGCTGAAGTAAGCTCACTGGATTTTATTTTTTTGGCTTATTAGCTTATCAACTTAAACTTATAATAAGCGTTTGTTTCCCATGGAATGGATGGTGATATATGGGCTGTTTCTGGATCTATGTGTTTTAGAAATGTTAATGCCCAAAGGTCATTAACATGACTGGTCAAGTTTTTTTCTTTATGTTCATACCACGTATAAATCAAACTATTATAATCATACCACGTATAAATCATATAAAAACAGTCGCGTACACACAGTTAATAATCTAAGCACCAACAGGAAAACAAACAGAACGAAGCTATAAATGTAATAATAATATCATATAAATCAAACTATTATAGTAACATTTAAGGGTAAAACAACATGATTACAGACAGTTGATGATGACGTAAGATTTTACCTTCTGTGTGGTGGTTGGTTTGAAGAGGGCAAGAGGCTGCTGATAGAGAAGGGAAATGTGTTGTGCTATATTGTCATGACAACCTTTTTTTAGGGTTATTGATTTTTGGGCCGATAATTGGGCCAATTGGGCTTTCGTTGTTTCAAACTTGATATGATACATCATAATTTTTTTGTATTAATTAATAGGGCCAAATATACAAGTAGCCCGGTCTATTAAGGTGTTGGGCTTTTTTAGCCCCAAAAAAATCGCTTTCTCAAAATAGCCCAAGAAATAAGCGACTTTCAAAAAGTCGCTTAAAGCAATTTTTTTGTCAATTAAGCGACTTATTTTGCAGTCAAAAAGTTACTTTTTTAAGCGACTTTTGGTAGATTTTAAGCGACTTTTTGACTTTTTAAGCGACTTTTCGCTAGGGGCCAAAAAGTACACGCCACATGTCGCTCCCACATTTGGTCGCTTATTTCTTGGGCTATTTTGAGAAAGCGACTTTTTGAGAGCTAAAAAAGCCCAACACCTTAATAGACCGGGCTATTTGTAGAATTGGCCCTAATTATATAAAAGATATTCACTGATTCGTTTTTCTCTTTTTGTTGTTTTAGATCTCCTCATATCCATTGGTTTATTTTCAAGAATGAAGGGACGTGGCTAGCTAGAATGGTGTTGGTGGTCACTCTATATATTATCTTAAAACTCCTTTGATATTTTGTATATTTCATCAATATATATTTGTATAAGTTTATGTTACAATGTATTACTTAAAATAAGCAATCTATTCATAAGTATATATCTATATATCTAACTATATACATGTATAGTGTATATTTGGTCTATTATATTTGACCAAATAAATTTTGGCTTGTTGCATTGATAAATTTCTGATGTTTGTTTTTACATTGAAATATTGAATTACTAATACACATTGTCACATGATTGGTATGTCTAAATAGCTCATGTTCTAAAAGTTAAGCTGAGTTAGGAAATTTTTGTATTTTGAAATTATCTTTAGTATACGTATAAAAATATAAACATGAAGAGATAAACTAGGATGAAAAAGGTTACAAGTATGGGTGTACTTGTAATCTCCAAAACTTTAATATGCATAAATTAGATAAATAAACAGGGAAGCAGATGAATCACATATCTATTAAAAAAAAAAAAAAAAAAAAAAAAAAAAAAAAACGATGTGATAGTTTTGAGAAAAAGTAGTCAAACACTATTATGAATAGTTTTGTGTCATAAGAAGGGATGGTCGAAAGAGTGGTTGTGGATTTCTTGTCTAGTGAGAAAGGGTCATACTATACAAGCCCGATAGGAGGGCTTATGCAAATTGGGTCCCATCTGTCGCATCCCACTCTTTTAAAACCCACGAGCCCCTTCTTTTTTTTTTTTTTTTTTTGTCACGTGGCCTTTTTTGTTTTGTGGTACCCAAAGCATTTAATTCCCATGGGTTAGAAAAAGTAAATATTTACTTTTGCATTTAATTTTTGTTTTGTCGTGTGCTAAAAAGATTAGTGGTACCCAAAGCATTTAATTTTTGTTTTGTACCTCTCTTTTTTACGGGACGTTAAAAAAAAGTTGTAAAAGTATAAAAAATAAAAAAAATGGGTTGTAAAAGTTATAAAAAATAAAAAAAGTTGTAAAAGTTATAAAAAATAAAAAATAAAAAAATACATTGTCATAACAAAAAAATTAATTTCGAAATAAAAAAAAATATTTTTCTAAAAAAAATGTGTAGTTGTTTAATGTGTTAACGTTAACGTTTGTTTTTAAATAATCTTCACATGTAGTAGGTGTTGTTGTTTTTAAATAATGTGTTAATGTTCTTGTTTAATTGAATAATAACAGTTGTTTTTGTAGTTGTTTAATGTGTTAACGTTAACGTGTTATTGTTTAATGTGTTAATTAAATAGAAACACGTCAGACGAATACATTTTAGTTGTTTAATGTGTTAACGTTAACGTGTACAAAAAAATATTACACAAAATAAATATTACAAAAAAAAAAAAAAAAAAAAAAAAAAAAAAAAAAAAAAAAAAAAAACCCTACAAATAGGGGGGCTTGAATAACGGGAGAAGTTATTCAAGCCCCCCTATAGGGGGTGTTGACTTTTTGGATGCTGCCGCCGGTTGTATTGTATGCTTTAAAATTTGTACATGTTGACCAGAATAGACGGAGCCCACATGGTAGGGGGGCTTGTATAACATAACCCTTGAATAACCTTGAGAAATTGAGAATTGACTTTAAAGGATGTTTGATATCTTGTCAGTTGTCACTGTGAGTTTTACTAAAGACATATAGAAGAGTAATTAATGATACTCCGTAACAATAATATTAAAGATTGTCGAAATTGAAATATTGATAGCTTATGACACATCACCATGTTAAGAAATGAAAACTTCCAAAGTATTAAAACAAATATACGTACTACCTTTTGCTTCGCAAATTAAAAAGAAAATAAATGATTATATCAAGAGACCGTGATTTATAACATTCGTTGGGTAGTTGTTCGCAACTTTATATATAGCGAAATTTGTAAGTATTAATTGACATGCTATAATTAATATATCGCATGAATAGTAACTCCCAATATCGTCTTCCACGGGTTATGGGTCTCAATACCGTCTATCACGGTGTATGAGGGAGGTTGAGACGTAGACAGCCTTACCCCTACCTAAGGTAGAGAGGCTGCTTCCGGTTCTACCAAAGGTAGAAAAGGACCTCCGGCCTTGCAAGGGGTGATGATCGAACCCTTGACCTCTGTCTCCAGAGGCAAGAGTCACCTTGCTTTTTTTGTATCGTATGAATAAAATCATAAAATCTTATCTTAAAAAAACCCTCAAAGATCTTAGGGTTTGTTTGTTTGGTTTATAAGTGGGTTTGGATTAGAATTTTAATTTGACATAGGATTTGGATTTGTGGTATGTTTAGGAGAAAGAAATTATATTTTTTAAATATATTTTATAATAAATTTTAAATAAAATATATTAAATGAATGATAAAATAACAAAAAATAAACTATGAAAATATAAAGAAGTCCCACATACATAGAGAGAAAAAATGAAGATGGCCCACAAAAATACTTAAACCCACCTGGCCAACTATTACTTTTTGATTCAAACTTCCCTTCCTCATTTCAAAAGAAACAACCAAACAAATAATAAGTGTCTTTTCAATTCAAAACTCATTCCAAAGTGCCATAACAAATGGCCCTTTAATATCATCATATCATAGAGTCGTGAGACTAATCAAAATTATGAGAAAAGTTCAGTGCAAAGCAAGATTTTTCTAAAGATCAAATAAAAAGATCTCAATCATCCATCTATTTTAAATCTAAGGGTCTAGATTAATTGTCATTTTAATATGATTAATTACTGAGGGCACATTTGTAATGTCACTAAAAATTAACACACTGGTTAAGGGGTCGGGTTACACCCATCTCATTTACACATTTCATATCATTTTTTCATTTCACACACTCTCTCTCAACAAAAACACACACAATCCTCCATATCTTCCAAAACACAACGGACCACCACCAAAGTGACGTCATCAACCGCCACCACCACATACCACCACCACACCAAATGCCCCAACCACCCACCAACAACGACCTTCCACGTCATCATCACCATCACATCACTCTTCTTTTTATCCTCACACTATCTAACCACCTCCACGTAACCACCACCACTCACCACAGCACCACCAACAACCAATCACGTCATCTGTAGCAACCGCGAATTTTTCATGCCATTATTTTAATAATAATACTATTTATTTTTGACAAATAATGCAAATTAAATATGTTCTGAGGATTCGACACACGGTTAAGGTGGTTAAACCTTGTGACTTTGTGTGTATGATATATTGAGTTAATATGATTAAGTACGCGGAATTTACTTAACCACACTTAGAAGGTTATTTGTGTTATGGAAATGGAAAGGTTATGTTTGTTCTATGACAATGAACAATGAAAGCTTTTCACCAAAACGATTCAATATTATTCAAAATAATGCGAGTGATCTTTCTATCACTAGGGTTACAAAGACCTTGAATCTTATGTTCTTACAACTTGTGATATTCTTGTGTTTGTTCTATGTCTTAACAGTTATGAGTTCTAATAATAACATACATCGACACACATATCACTTAACTAAGATCTTCTTTTATAGTCCAAGAAGATCTTTACAATATTGCTTAAAGTCTAGCCGACCTACTTGTTAACTTATCTTGAGTGTGTCAGTACATAAGATACAACATGTATCTGTGTACACAACTTGTTAACTAAGCACATGGGGTAAGATATTATCTACCGTATATTGTTGACCAAAATACAAATAATATCTTTTCATACTCGTGTGATTCTTCCCCTTTGTGTGTGAACCTTGAAAGAAAACCAAAAATTCGACCATACCTCAACTGTTTCTGCAGCAGTTTTCAATGATGCATATCTTGCAAACTAAGGCTCATATTGAAGATCCCTCCGGTGAGAATATACCTTGATATACCAAGAACCTTCAACAAAAATTTCAGCCCGATCCAACGATTAACGAAGGAGTTATAGCCTTTACAAAACTGCTCTGTAGAAAGTTGCGAAAAATTAAGCAAAAACGAATTTTTCTTCTTTCTTTAGCTAAAACCTTTTCTTTTCCTAGATTCAGAGCCCCCCGCTCTGATACCACTTAGTTCTTCTCACCTACTATCAGCTTTTCTTTTAAGTTCTTCATTATCTTTTCCTAGATTCTTTAGCTAATATCTTTTCATACTTATCCACTTAGCAGCAGAATGTTCATTAGCAGCAGTAATGAGTTATCGCTTAGCAGCAGGATCAAGTATAATAGCAGCAGGATCAACAACAGCAGAATGCTAAGCCTAGCAGCAGAATCATTTATCGCTAGCAGCAGAGTCAAATGTTCCAGCAGCAAGAACAAACATTATCAGCAGGAACCAAATGCACTAGCAGCAGAATCACACTTAGAGTATTTCTTTGATTAGAATCCGATATTAAACTTCTTGAATATTTAATTCCCAACAATCCTCCCCTAAACATGTGAATCCATTTCAACATGTTTCTGAATTAAATTATGGATTGTGAAGATCTTTCAAACACTTCTGTTCTTCAAGACTAAATATCTTCTCAGTAATTCATCTGCTTTGTTCTTTGACTTTAACAATATCAACACATTGCTCCAATCTTGGACTAAAAGATGGTGCAATTTCCTTGGATGGAGGGATTATGAGAGGCAATGATGCTGTGTATCTTGGATGCTTGTTTCAACAAGTGAAATCATCTATCAGCATGCCTTTGCAAGTGATGAACAAACGTGGTAAACTGAAATTGAAACTTTTCTTCGTTTGACCTAGATAGAACTTTCTCCTTTGGAATGTTCTTGTCATTTTCAACCTCCATGTCATCATCTTGTATGCTCTTGTTGTAATACCTGAAATTCAGATAACCCGTAAAATGACCAAATTACCCCTGAAAACACAAAACCTAATTAAATAACTTATAAATTCTGAAACAATTCCAAAACTTCTGAAAACGAACTATATCTGAAACGAACTAATTTCTGGGACAACGTTACATCATTTCGAATGTCCAAAAATTATTATACACATATACATTATTTATAAAAATTCCGAAATATGTATATTAAAGTAAATAAAATTATTAAATCTTTTATATTAAGTATTATGTAAAAGTAAATTAAGAAAAGGTCAAATAAAATCAATCCGAATTATTGTGGGATTCTATTACCGAAATTCTGATCTCATTGCCTCCCCTAGGTCGGTTGTCAAATATATAAACAAATCTTTTTATTTTTCTAAAAACCCTAATCGCTAAAACACCATACGCACAAAACAAAAATCGACCAAAACATCCACACCACTTCTGGATGTGATCAAGCATTTTTCTGGGGATCTTGGAGGTGCAAGCAAGCTAGGAAAAACAAGGGTTTGCTCGTGGATTCGCTGGTTCGTTCTTGGTACATTTTTCTTGTCGATTTTGCCATACGCAAGGTATAAAATTCATGCGCCTAAATTACACGTTCTAAAATTGATATAGAAATTTTCCTGTGATCTTTACATCCTATATAACTCATATAAATTATGTAAATCGAATCATGCAAGCTAAACTATACGTACGAAAATTATATGAACATAGAACACGTAAATTATGAATATATGTAATCCGAACTTCTGGGCATGATAAGTAATTTATTTAGACCTCATATGAAGTGATAGACCTGGGAAAAATGTAGGAACGAATTATGGAAGCCTAGATCATGTCGTGGTAATTTTAATATAAAAAACGTACGTAAAAATCTAATATATGCTAAACGATTTTTCTGGGCATGTTATTTATTTTTCGTGGGTTCTTTATATGTCTTATGATCTGGGAAAAATATGAGTTTGATTTTTGGAAGCTTAGATTAAGCGTGGTGAATTTTGTTTAGAACCGGATTTTATAAAAACAAAGTAATCAAATAAAATACAAATCGTGGCTACTAGGGTTAGGGTTCTTGGATACAAATCTGATCATTTAAGATGTTTTAAGGATATAATAATGATGGTGCAATGATTGGTTTGTAGTAGGGTTTGTAATTGTTTTTAAAAAAGTGTAGTCCGATTGAAAATAAAAGTAAAAGGACCTGTTTTGCCAACTTTGAAACTTCTGGGATATTTTTTTAAGGTCATATACATCTGTAATAATGTGGGAAAAATATATCTTTGTGGTCCTAAGTGTAAATATTTCAATATAATGAATTAATGGCATATTAAGGATACGAATTGAAATTAAATAAAAAGAGAGGGAGTAAAAGTGTAATTCTGGAATCTTGAGGTCATTTTGCATAAATACTGATATAAAAAGGGTAGTGTGTAATTTGGAGGATTTATGGGCTAAATATGTAATTGTTATGAATTATGATTTTAATTTATAAGTTTTGTAAACTTAAGGGCCTAATTCTGTAAATTCTGAATTCTGAGGGGTCTAATCTGTAATGTACTAAATCCTGATGATACATTCTGTAATTATGAAACATAATATGATTGTTTGGTATATATGGATTTTGTAGGGTTTAATTTGTAAAATATGTAAATATAAGGTTGGTTCTGTAAATTATATAACTAAAGGGGTATAAACTGTAAATTGTGAAACTTAAGAGAATAAAATGTAATTCTGAATAAAATGAGTATATAATTCTGTAACTTAAAGTGTTTTTCACTTAAGACCTTGGAAATTGATGAATTTACATTTAAAACCCTAAACTATGTATAATTGTTATAATTAGCCCTGAACTTCTGTAACTTGATAAAATATACTGTTATTCCATAATAATCTTTGAATAAGGGTTCAAACTAATCTGAAATGGTAATATCTGTTAATTCTGGAAACCTGCTAATTATGGGAACTTACTAAATCTGGAAAATTACTAAAAATAGAAAGTACTTAAAATGGAAAGGTAAACTAAAAGTAATCATCTGAATTAGAATCTTTAGTAATTCTGTCTTCCTCTTCCTTAGGTGTGAAGAAGGAGAAGTCCTGATCTTATTTCTGTGTTTGTTTGCTTGTCTGCTGTGCTAATAAGGTACAGATATTCTGCCCTTTTTCAGTAAGGGTGTTTCTTTCCCTTTTCTCTCAGTATTTCATATTCCTTATTAGGATTCCCTATGCCATTGTTATGTTCCCCTCTGTTTGTGAATCTCTGTTGTGATCTGTTTGACTTGAACCTTTGTTTGAACCTTCTGATATGATTCTCTATTCTGAACCTTTGCATAAACTCTGATTTGAACCTTTGATATTTCTAGACTTTAACATGAACCTTTTTGCCATGTACCCTTAAGATATGACTTTCTGATTTTGTTAGTACATTTGACCTCTGACCTACAGTTTGATATCCGAGCCAATCACTAGGCATGAGGGTTTCATGTCCATGTCATTGATGCACCGATGGCATGACTCTAGGGTAGGAGAGTGATGACCTATCCCGTCCCTGACTTATTTTATCTGGTGTGTTGAGGAGTTTCTGGCCACCGGGGGCGCATGGATGCATCCTAGTTCTGACTCTGTTATCTGTTATCTTTTATCTGTTTATGTTATATGTTTATTATTATATCTGGTGACTGATGGTGTATGCGATACACGTCTCTCACATTATCTGGGAGTTGGCCACTCTACACAGGTTTGTTGCATTATATGGTTATGCTATGGTATTATCTGTTATCTGGGCTCGTGATGGATTTCTGTTTTCCCTAAACCTGATTTGTTTCATTATCTATTTCTCATTCTTTTCTTTTTCCTTATTTCCTTTCCTATTCTTTCACTTTGATTCTGTATCTGTATGATTTGTATTCCTGATTTGTTCTGTTCTGTTATCTGTTATCATTTCTGTTATCTATATATCTGTTCACTGAGCTCTTGTAGCTCAGCCGCATTTCTTTTCCTGCGGCAGGTACTTAAGCTAGGAAGCTGGGTTTTAGCTTTGGGATGAGAGCAATCTGACTTGGAGTTTTGACCTTAGTGATTTTAGCTTTACCATTTGGACTTCTATTTATTTTGATATGCCATTGTTTAGGCATTTGAATATTGGATTTTGTACTTCAGTTATTTTGTCTTGCATTTGATATAAGTCATGTTGACTTATTTTGGATTTAATGTTAAGACTTCCGCTATTTTATTATTGAATGCTATGTTTGTTCTGATGTGAAACCATATATTTGTGACATCTTTGCCCTTGTCGGGTTGGGGTGTTACAATTTGTGGTATCAGAGATATAGGCATTCGAAACCCGTAGGCTTAGGCCATTGACCTGTGAGGATTGGGTAGACATTAGGTTTCCTTTCGCGTACTCTTTTTCCTTATTCTGCTCTGTCATATTTTGCTTGATCTTACTAATCGTCTTCATAATTCTATAGATGGTTAACACTCGTCACCAGGAGTATAATGCTGGAGGGGATGCTGAAATCCCCAATCTGGAGGCTATGGTGGCTAATGCTATAGCCAATCTGCTACCCGGCCTTAACACTGATGCGGTGATCAACCGGCTTATCAGTGGTGGAGCTAGTTCATCTGGAGGTGCTGGCAGTTCTTCTGGTGGTGGGGGCCGACCCACTACCATTAATGGGTGGCTTGAGAGTTTCAATAAACTCAAGCCGTTGTCTTTCAGTTCTGCTGCTACTCCTCATGCTGCAGAGGACTGGATTACCCACATGGAGAAGCTGTTTGAGGTGCTAGGTTGTGAGGACGAGTTTAAGACTCGTCTGGCTGTGTTTAAGCTTGAGGGTGATGCACTTAACTGGTGGAAGGCGCACAAGGCAGCTAAAGGAGGCGATCCGTATGTTCTTGGTTGTACTTGGGCTGATTTCCGCACTACATTCTATAATCGGTACTTCCCTGACTCTGAGCAGCAGAGGTTTATTCGGGAGTACAACACTATTTCCCAGCTAGATTCTGAGAACGCAGGGGAATATCTGGAGCGGTTTCAGAGATTGGTTAGCTTTGTGGGCCCCACTGCTGGAGATGCAAGGCGTCAAGCTAAGCAATTCAAATGGGGACTCAAAAGGTGGGTGCTCGATCGTATGCTTAATGATGAGTTTCCGGATCCGTCAGCATGTTGCGATGCAGCTCGCAACATCGAGATTTTTCATGAGGGCGTTGGTTACAAGCGAAACCGTGATGGCGACAGGGTTCAGCATCAGAGTCAGAGTCGGGACAACAAGGGGTATTCTGGTAGGAACTTTGAACAGCGAGGTCAGTCAGATCGTGGACGTGACTATCAGGGTCAGTCAGGCAGGAGTTATGATCAGAAGAGGCACGACTCGAAGGGTCAGGATTCGAGGTCGGTTTCTAGGCAGGGGAGTGATCGTCATAGACGCAGTGACAGTCAGAAACAGTGGAAGGATCAGCCTTCCAAGGGTTATCAGCAGCAGTCTCGAGGTTCTGGATCGGGTTCTCAGACTTTACCTCCTCCTCCCATTTGTACTACTTGTGGGAAGAGTCATCCCGGACCGTGTCGTAGGGCTTCTGGTGCATGTTTCCGATGTGGGTCTTCTGAACATCGGGTGAAGGATTGCCCTAAGCATAATCCGACCCCAGCTATGCAGTATCTTCCTCCTCCTCCTCCGAATACAGGCCGTGTGTTTTCGACTACTCGGGATCAGGCAGCTAAAGCATCAGGTACCATTACTGGCATTCTGTATATTGGTGATCATACTGTATTCATATTATTTGATACTGGCGCAACACACTCTTTTATATCCGTGAAACTAGCTAAGAAACTTAAAACGACTCCAACACCATTAATAAACCAACTATCTATTTCCACCCCAATGAAACACAGTGTCCTTCTCGATCATGTATATGTTAACTGTCCTCTGCGCTTTGATGACCGGATTCGTCCGGCTAACTTACTCCCCCTGGATATGATTGATTTCGATGTCATCCTGGGCATGGATTGGTTGGCTTCCCATAGAGCTACCATTGACTGTCATGCTAGGAATGTGATTTTTGGAGATCTGAACCATCCTGAATTCATTTATCATGGTTTCCGCCCTCTGAAATCTGTTAAAATCATCTCTGCTATGAAGGCACGGACCTTGATATCTCATGGTTGCCAAGGCTATTTGGCTTCTGTTAAAGATTCATCTGTTGAGACTTCTGATATTTCTGATGTTCCCATTGTTCGGGATTTTGCCGATGTTTTTCCTGAGAAACTTCCTGGTCTTCCTCCGGCTAGAGAAGTTGAATTTGCTATTGATCTGATTCCCCGTGCCGAACCTATCTCTAAGGCTCCGTACCGGATCGCACCTGTCGAACTGAAAGAGTTAAAGGAGCAACTGGAAGAGTTGTTGGACTGTGGTTTTATTCGCCCTAGTGTTTCGCCATGGGGTGCTCCGGTGCTTTTCGTGAAGAAGAAGGACGGTAGTATGTGGTTGTGCATTGATTATCGTGAGTTAAATCGTATTACCATCCGAAACCGTTATCCGCTTCCTCGCATTGATGACTTGTTTGATCAGCTGCAAGGAGCCAAGGTGTTCTCTAAAATCGACTTGCGATCTGGTTATCACCAATTGAGGGTTAAAGAGCAGGATGTATCTAAGACTGCTTTCCGTACCCGTTATGGACACTATGAGTTTCTGGTTATGCCTTTTGGCTTAACAAATGCTCCTACTGTGTTTATGGATTTAATGAATCGGGTCTTTCATGAATTTCTTGATAAGTTCGTCATCGTTTTCATTGATGATATTCTGGTGTATTCTAAATCGTCTGAGGAGCACGAGCAGCATTTGCGTATTGTTCTGGGTATTCTGAGGCAGCAGAAACTATTCGCGAAATTTTCTAAATGTGAGTTCTGGCTGAACCAAGTAGCTTTCCTTGGTCACGTTGTGTCTGCAGATGGTATCACCATGGATCCATCTAAGGTCGAGGCTATCACCAAGTGGCCGAGACCTACCACTGTGACTGAAGTCAGGAGTTTTCTGGGATTAGCTGGCTACTACCGGCTTTTTGTTGAAGGATTTTCTAAGTTAGCTTTGCCTTTGACTCAGTTGATGCGGAAGGGTGAAAAGTTTGTATGGACTGATGAGCGTGAGCAGAGTTTTGAGGAGTTGAAACGGCGATTGGTGTCTGCACCTATTCTGACTTTACCATCGGGATCTGGAGGTTTCCAAATCTATAGTGATGCTTCTAAGAAGGGTTTGGGTTGTGTGCTTATGCAACACGGCAAGGTGATTGCCTATGCTTCGAGGCAATTGAAACCCTATGAAGAAAATTATCCGACTCACGATCTCGAGTTAGCAGCTGTTGTTTTTGCATTGAAAATCTGGAGACATTACTTGTATGGCGAATCGTGTGATATCTTCACCGATCACAAGAGTCTCAAATACATCTTTACTCAGAAGGAGCTTAATATGAGACAGAGGAGATGGTTAGAACTTCTGAAGGATTATGACACGAACATCCAGTATCATCCAGGCAAGGCTAATGTGGTTGCTGATGCACTTAGTCGGAAATCTGGAATGATTGCTAGTTTGGAAATTGATCCGCGTGTTCTCAAGGATTTGGAGCGTTTGGATGTTGAGTTGTGTGTTCGTCGTGATGTTGGTTACTGGGCTAGCTTAAAGATTGAGTCAAATCTGATGTTGCGTATTAAAGAGGCTCAGAAAGATGATGGTGAGCTTTGGGCCATTGTTCAAAATATTGAAGAGGGTAAGCAAACTGAATTCAGAGTTGATGATGATGGAGTTGTCTGGTATGAGGATCAGTTATGTGTGCCTAATGATTCTGATCTGCGTGAGGCTGTGTTGACTGAGGCTCACAGCTCTCCTTTCTCTATTCATCCTGGTTCTACCAAGATGTATCGGGACCTTAAGCAGCATTTCTGGTGGAACGGTATGAAGCAAGATGTGCCGTTATTTGTTGCTAGATGTATGACTTGTCAGCAAGTTAAGATTGAGCATCAGCGGGCTAGTGGGTTTATACAGCCTTTGGAGATTCCTGCATGGAAATGGGATGAGATTTCCATGGACTTTGTTTCTGGTCTGCCTGTTACTCGTAAAAGACATGATGCGATTTGGGTGGTCGTTGATCGGCTAACTAAATCTGCTCATTTCTTACCGATCCGTATGACCTATAGTGTCAGTCAGTTGGCGGAGATTTTTCAGCAGGAAATTGTTAGATTGCATGGTATGCCTTCGTCTATTGTTTCTGATCGTGATCCTCGTTTCACTTCGCGTTTCTGGAAAGGACTTCATAAAGTTTGGGGCGCTCGTCTTAAGTTCAGTACTGCATTTCATCCCCAAACTGATGGTCAGTCTGAGAGGACCATTCAGACTTTGGAAGATATGTTACGGGCTTGTGCATTGGAATGGACCGGTAGTTGGGATGAGTATTTGTGTTTAGTGGAGTTTGCTTATAATAACAGTTGGCATGCGAGTATCCGTATGGCTCCCTTCGAGATGTTGTATGGTAGGAAATGTAGGGCTCCTGTTTGTTGGAATGAAGTAGGTGAACGTCTGATTGAGGGTCCTGAAATGATCGAGATCACTAATGAAAAGGTAGCTGTGGCTAGGGAGAAATTGAAGGAGGCGCGTGCTCGTCAGAAGAGTTATGCTGATAAGCACCGTCGGGATCTGCAATTCAATGTAGGTGATTGATGAAGCGAAAAGTGTACCGCTTTTAGGGGGTCATTTAAGCCCTAAATCGTATTTATTTGATCAAATATTTCCCTAAATCGTTCCGTTTGTCATTTTAGGTACTTTGGAGAAGAAATCTGGAAAAGGAAGCATTTTGGACGTTTTTGGAGCATAAAAGTGAAGAAAATGACAAAGTCTCAAGAATCGGCTGAAAGTCACCTTTGACGGCGTCACATTTAACCCCAGACGGCGTCATGCCTTGGCAAGAAAAGTTGGACGTGAAATTTACTCATGACGGGCCAGTGAAAATAGCATGTGAATTCTGACGGCGTCACGCTTTAACTTGATCAAGGGCGTCACGACTTAAATCATAAGGGGACGGCGTCACGTTATAGGTTCGACGGCGTCAAGCCTTGATAAGCCAGAATGGATTTTGGAAGAGCTAAAGAGGGACGGCGTCAAGAAGGTCATCCGGGAACCCTAAAAGCGGCGAGGTGACGGCGTCACAATCCATAAGGTGACGCCGTCAGATGTCAAAGTCTATATATAGTTTTCTAATTTTTTGTCATTAAGGAGAGCTTAGTGTGTGGAATTTTGGGATAAAACCCTAAGACGATTTTAGCTACTTTTTCAGGGCTTTTTGCCTTGAGATCTTCCATGTTTCATTGAAAGATAAGTTATCAATTAATCATTCAATATGTCTATGTGTTGTTTGATTCTATCTTATTCTTGTCTTTTGTTTAACATGTTAGGCTAAATTTATCTTGTGTTTGCTTAGATCTAATGAAACCTAGCTATTGATTATTGGTTATTAGTGTGTTGTTAGTTGTATTGGATGATTGTTTATCTATGTTAGGCTTAAGAAAACTGGCTAACTTCCTATTCGGTAACTTGCTTGAACGTCTTAAGAAACATGAACCAAATGCGTACTAAAGGTTTTTATGGTTGTATTTAATGCACAAGCGAATTCTAGTGATCCCATGTTAGGAGCTTCCTAGCCGGCTCGACATAGGAGTGAAGTAGGAGCTTGTAGAGTTTGGGGAAGTAAGTACGCCACCCCACGAATGGTATTAAGGAATACACCCGTCATCCACGCGACTAATACACACTAATTAACCGGTAAAAGATAGTTAGGGAGTAAGGAAATCTAAGTAAACACATTTCTCCACACATAAGTTTCTCACCAACATTTTCATTTTTGTTATTTTATTTTATTGCATTCGTAGTAATTTGGGTTAGTTGACTAGCAACTAATTCCGCCCACTCCTTCAAACCCGAGATTTTACTTGCTTTCATAAAAATATAAAAACATAAAAAGAATCTTCCTCAACCCTTAGACCTAATTAGAGTAGCCTTTCATACCTAACGAACACTATTCCCTGTGGAGAACGATCAATCCCCCGTACTTACCACTACACTATACTACATCGGTCAGGTACACTGCCTGGTGGGGTTGTAAGCCTCTTGAGATCCCTCGAGAGGTAAAACCTGTTGTAAGGTTGCAAAACCCACGCATCAAGTTTTTGGCGCCGCTGCCGGGGAATAGTTATTGTTTAGGTTGAATTTTTATTTCTATTAGGTCTACTCACTAGATTCCTTTCTAGTGAGATTTTTATTTTATTTTTCTAGGTTTTCTTTAGTCTATCTTGTTTCTTTGTGCTTTTGTTTGTGATACCCTCCACTTACCTCATGAGTAACATTGGTCATTTGATCCCTGTTATTCGTGTTTTTCGCCGTGCAAACTTTCAACTACCCGTTCCCGCCCCCATCATAGAAAACAACAACCTTTCACCCGACCACCACTTTGGTAACAATTCTGAGATGGAGGAGTCTGACCATGAGAATGAATATGTTAGTCCGTTTTACTACTCAGACTCCGATGAGGATGCCGGTAATGGAGAAGTAGTTGACGAGGGATGGGGAAAAGAGGAAATTGATCCCTTTAAGTATGTTGACCCTAGGACTAAGATCGAAAAGGATAGCCTCTTTAACATGCAATTTCCGTGTAAGATTGGTTATCATGATTTTTATGCTTACCTTAACTCATCTTTACCTATGAACATTATCTCTCGCGCTAATTATAATAAAATCATGGTAAATGAGCTAGAATATCAAGGGGATAACATTGTCGCTAGGATTGAGCCACTGCACGTATTCGTTGGAAGTTTTGTGTATTTGGTGGATTTTATGGTTATGGAGAACTTAGGAGAATTCATTGATAACAAGTTAACCCAAGTCATTTTTGGAGAACCCTTCAAAAGGTTGACCAACCTTGACGAAAAACTTGTGGACGGGTTAATTACATTCTCGGATGGGGATGAAGATTTTGTTTATCAAATGCCCCGAGCACATCCTAGGTTTAAGAACTACCCCATTGAATCTTGCAATAGAATTATGCCTATCGACTTGTTAAGTGAGAATGATAAGAGGAAGGGGCTCAAATATCCACATGAGAAAAATAAGAGATACTATCATGGATGTTTGGAGCTGAATGATGAATACAAGAAAGATGAGGCAACAATTAGATGGCTCACACTCGGATACGTGAGCATAAGCGACACTAGATGAGCCTTACTTTGAGTCTAGCTACAAGACTCGTTAATAAAGAAAAGCGCTTCTTGGGAGGCAACCCAATCTTTATTTGCTTTATTTGCTTTGTGTGTTTATTTGTTTGTTTGATTTTATTTGTTTACGTATGTGTGTTTAAGTTTTATTATTATTGATTCATGTTCAAAACTAATTTGTGAAAATGCTTTATTTTGTTTTTAACTTCGTCTTAACTACATATAAAGGTATTTTGCAAAAGATAAGTGTAAGGGAAATCTAAATCGGTTTATTAGAACACAAATTAACATGAATCGTAATAATAATAAATTAACATACATATTCGTAGTTGTTTGAGTCAAATGCTTGTATCGAGTCATAATGATGTTTTGCAGGATTTCCAGGAAGTAAGGTAAAGGTTTTTCCAGAAATTTTCCGGAAACTTAAAATGAAAATTTTTGTCAGGTCATTTCTGACGGCGTCAGGGCTTATAACCTGACGGCGTCAGATTTAATTTCCAGAAATTTTTGAAAATTTTGTTTTCATAAAAAGTTTTTATTAAAATCTCCAACTTATAATCTCCAGGAATCTGCAAAATTATCATTCCACAAGCATTATATCCTTATATATAGATTTTATCCCGCCGATGTTATGCAGGTTTTCGTGTTTGTTTTCTCAGGTTTAACAGGTTATTTTGGACAAGGAAATGTTTTGAATCAAGCTTATGGCGATGCATTAGTCATGGAGCTTCAACATTATCTTTGGAGGAAGATCTAACCGTGTAATTTCATTATCCACCGAGCGAATCAGGGGAGTATTTGATTTCATTCTTTTACTTTTTACTTTTACATCTTGTTATTTGAACATTGGGGACAATGTTCATCTTAAGTGTAAGGGACGGTAAAAGTACGATTAGAGAATGCTATTACGCTTGATTTTTGTTTGTTTAATGGTAGATGTGTAATAAAACTGAGATAAATACTTGTTAGGGCAATTTTAGTGCCAAATTTAAAATTTTTTACAACATTTAGGAGTGAAACTTTGATCTTAATGAGCGTCTCATGGATAAGAATTATATGACTAGCACAAAAACCGTACCACTAAAAAATTTTCCACCCCCAAATATGTGAGGTTCGCCCCTAGAATTGGTAGGAAAAGCATTTATGCTATGATGTGTGTACCGGTAGCACTTAGATTCTAGAACTTGCGTTAGGACCATTCCGAGGCCACAAGTGAGACTACATTCGTGTAGTTAGATTTACTACATGATAAGAGGCATTAGGATTAACCCATTGTTTTACACCTGTGTTTTTGTTATAATTACGTTGGCTACATTGGTCAAGTAATTCTCCCACACCCTTTGCGTTGTACTCATTTTTAGTACACGATACCCCTAGTACACCCCTCAGAGCCTATCTTTTCGTTTCGACCTTTAAGCATTTTACTTAAAGGAAGAATTTGTTACACCCCACTTAAATGTACACCCAAATCGCCTTAGCCTACCTTGTATGCACTCATTTTTAGTGCATTATTGTTACAACATTTGTTTAAACCCTTAGTTAATTATCTAATTGATTACATGGTTGCTAAGTCGAGTCATATCCTTGTACATATTGTTTTGGGACGATTGGGACTCATGGGTAAAGTACTAGTGTAATGGAGTAATGGGGAAGAACATCATTTATTACCCCCATATGTGTTAAATATTTTAAAAGTACTCCAAGTTTTTCAATTATCTTAATTCGAGTCACTAGATTAGTATTTGTAAAGTTATGTAAAAATTCAAGTGTAAGGGGAATGCAACGCCCCTATGATGTATTATTTTGGATGGTAGGGCAAAAGTGTATGAAAAAAAAAAAAAAAAAAAAAAAAAAAAAAAAAAAAATCAAGAAAAACACAAAAAAAAGAGAAAATGAAAAATAGAAAAAACATACGGACTACCATCCCGTTTTATTTTATGTTTATTTTATGTTTTTGTTATTTTGTTATTTTGTTTTTAGCTTAAGATCGAGTCTAGTCTTGGCTTAGCAACGTTGTATAGTACATGTAATTGATCAAGATCTTTAACTAGCCACCAGTAAAATATCCCTTATCCAACAAAACCGTGTTTTCCTTTTCCCTACACCTAACGTTATAACCCATTTGAAAGCCCTCTTTGATAGTTTATCTTTGGTGCTTACGCCTAGTGGAGGAGGTTTTCGATCCTTTCCCAAGCCTATGGTAATCTATTTGCTATGACAGGTAGTGAGAGATATTATCCGTTTTCATTTATGAGATTTATTTTGATGACACTTGAGAGATGTGAGTATCTAAACACTACTTGTGAGGTGCTAGTTTGTAATCTCCGTGCTTATTATGATTGAAGTGGAACGATTATTTGTTGTAATTACTTTTATGTTTGCATTAAATGACCCCTAACTTGTATTTTGATTAGAATAAAAGCGCATTTGCTTGAGGACAAGCAAATCTCAAGTGTAAGGGTATTTGATGAAGCGAAAAGTGTACCGCTTTTAAGGGGTCATTTAAGCCCTAAATCGTATTTATTTGATCAAATATTGCCCTAAATCGTTCCTTTTGTCATTTTAGGTACTTTTGAGGAGAAATCTGAAAAAGGAGGCATTTTGGACGTTTTTGGAGCATAAAAGTGAAGAAAACGGCAAAGTCTCAAGAATCGGCTGAAAGTCACCTTTGACGGCGTCACATTTAACCCCAGACGGCGTCATGCCTTGGCAAGAAAAGTTGGACGTGAAATTTACTCATGACGGGCCAGTGAAAATAGCATGTGAATTCTGACGGCGTCACGCTTTAACTTGATCAAGGGCGTCACGGCTTAAATCATAAGGGGACGGCGTCACGTTATAGGTTCGACGGCGTCAAGCCTTGATAAGCCAGAATGGATTTTGGAAGAGCTAAAGAGGGACGGCGTCAAGAAGGTCATCCGGGAACCCTAAAAGCGGCGAGGTGACGGCGTCACAATCCATAAGGTGACGCCGTCAGATGTCAAAGTCTATATATAGTTTTCTAATTTTTTGTCATTAAGGAGAGCTTAGTGTGTGGAATTTTGGGATAAAACCCTAAGACGATTTTAGCTACTTTTTCAGGGCTTTTTGCCTTGAGATCTTCCATGTTTCATTGAAAGATAAGTTATCAATTAATCATTCAATATGTCTATGTGTTGTTTGATTCTATCTTATTCTTGTCTTTTGTTTAACATGTTAGGCTAAATTTATCTTGTGTTTGCTTAGATCTAATGAAACCTAGCTATTGATTATTGGTTATTAGTGTGTTGTTAGTTGTATTGGATGATTGTTTATCTATGTTAGGCTTAAGAAAACTGGCTAACTTCCTATTCGGTAACTTGCTTGAACGTCTTAAGAAACATGAACCAAATGCGTACTAAAGGTTTTTATGGTTGTATTTAATGCACAAGCGAATTCTAGTGATCCCATGTTAGGAGCTTCCTAGCCGGCTCGACATAGGAGTGAAGTAGGAGCTTGTAGAGTTTGGGGAAGTAAGTACGCCACCCCACGAATGGTATTAAGGAATACACCCGTCATCCACGCGACTAATACACACTAATTAACCGGTAAAAGATAGTTAGGGAGTAAGGAAATCTAAGTAAACACATTTCTCCACACATAAGTTTCTCACCAACATTTTCATTTTTGTTATTTTATTTTATTGCATTCGTAGTAATTTGGGTTAGTTGACTAGCAACTAATTCCGCCCACTCCTTCAAACCCGAGATTTTACTTGCTTTCATAAAAATATAAAAACATAAAAAGAATCTTCCTCAACCCTTAGACCTAATTAGAGTAGCCTTTCATACCTAACGAACACTATTCCCTGTGGAGAACGATCAATCCCCCGTACTTACCACTACACTATACTACATCGGTCAGGTACACTGCCTGGTGGGGTTGTAAGCCTCTTGAGATCCCTCGAGAGGTAAAACCTGTTGTAAGGTTGCAAAACCCACGCATCAGTGATCGGGTATTTCTGAAAGTATCTCCTTTCCGTGGTGTTAAGCGTTTTGGAATCAAGGGCAAGTTAAGTCCTCGATTTATTGGACCGTTTGAAATTCTGGAGCGTATTGGGGAGGTTTCTTATCGTCTGGCTTTACCTCCTCAGCTATCTCATGTGCATAACATTTTTCATGTATCTCTTCTGAGGGGATACAACTATCATCCGTTGCATGTAGTATCTTATCCGCTTGATCAGATCCAACCTGATATGTCCTTGTCTGAAGAGCCGGAAGCGGTTCTGGATCGTCAGGAACGAGTCATGAGGAATAAAGTTATTCCGTTCGTAAAGATTCTTTGGAAGAATCACCCGGAGCGTGAGGCTACCTGGGAAACCGAGGAATCGATACGAGCTAGTTATCCGCACTTCTCGTTTTAATCTGGTATGTTCTGCTTTCTGCAAATTTCGAGGACGAAATTTTTTGTTAGTGGGGAAGAAGTTGTAATACCTGAAATTCAGATAACCCGTAAAATGACCAAATTACCCCTGATAACATAAAACCTAATTAAATAACTTATAAATTCTGAAACAATTCCAAAACTTCTGAAAACGAGCTATATCTGAAACGAACTAATTTCTGGGACAACGTTACATCATTTCGAATGTCCAAAAATTATTATACACATATACATTATTTATAAAAATTCCGAAATATGTATATTAAAGTAAATATAATTATTAAATCTTTTATATTAAGTATTATGTAAAAGTAAATTAAGAAAAGGTCAAATAAAATCAATCCGAATTATTGTGGGATTCTAATACCGAAATTCTGATCTCATTGCCTCCCCTAGGTCGGTTGTCAAATATATAAACAAATCTTTTTATTTTTCTAAAAACCCTAATCGCTAAAACACCATACGCACAAAACAAAAATCGACCAAAACATCCACACCACTTCTGGACGCGATCAAGCATTTTTCTGGGGATCTTGGAGGTGCAAGCAAGCTAGGAAAAATAAGGGTTTGCTCGTGGATTCGCTGGTTCGTTCTTGGTACATTTTTCTTGTCGATTTTGCCATACGCAAGGTATAAAATTCATGCGCCTAAATTACACGTTCTAAAATTGATATAGAAATTTTCCTGTGATCTTTACATCCTATATAACTCATATAAATTATGTAAATCGAATCATGCAAGCTAAACTATACGTACGAAAATTATATGAACATAGAACACGTAAATTATGAATATATGTAATCCAAACTTCTGGGCGTGATAAGTAATTTATTTAGACCTCATATGAAGTGATAGACCTGGGAAAAATGTAGGAACGAATTATGGAAGCCTAGATCATGTCGTGGTAATTTTAATATCAAAAACGTACGTAAAAATCTAATATATGCTAAACGATTTTTTTGGGCATGTTATTTATTTTTCGTGGGTTCTTTATATGTCTTATGATCTGGGAAAAATATGAGTTTGATTTTTGGAAGCTTAGATTAAGCGTGGTGAATTTTGTTTAGAACCGGATTTTATAAAAACAAAGTAATCAAATAAAATACAAATCGTGGCTACTAGGGTTAGGGTTCTTGGATACAAATCTGATCATTTAAGATGTTTTAAGGATATAATAATGATGGTGCAATGATTGGTTTGTAGTAGGGTTTGTAATTGTTTTTAAAAAAGTGTAGTCCGATTGAAAATAAAAGTAAAAGGACCTGTTTTGCCAACTTTGAAACTTATGGGATATTTTTTTAAGGTCATATACATCTGTAATAATGTGGGAAAAATATAGCTTTGGGGTCCTAAGTGTAAATATTTCAATATAATGAATTAATGGCATATTAAAGATATGAATTGAAATTAAATAAAAAGAGAGGGAGTAAAAGTGTAATTCTGGAATCTTGAGGTCATTTTGAGTAAATACTGATATAAAAAGGGTAGTGTGTAATTTGGAGGATTTATGGGCTAAATATGTAATTGTTATGAATTATGATTTTAATTTATAAGTTTTGTAAACTTAAGGGCCTAATTCTGTAAATTCTGAATTCTGAGGGGTCTAATCTGTAATGTACTAAATCCTGATGATACATTCTGTAATTATGAAATATAATATGCTTGTTTGGTATATATGGTTTTTGTAGGGTTTAATTTGTAAAATATGTAAATATAAGGTTGGTTCTGTAAATTATATAACTAAAGGGGTATAAACTGTAAATTGTGAAACTTAAGAGAATAAAATGTAATTCTGAATAAAATGAGTATATAATTCTGTAACTTAAAGTGTTTTTCACTTAAGACCTTGGAAATTGATGAATTTACATTTAAAACCCTAAACTATGTATAATTGTTATAATTAGCCCTGAACTTCTGTAACTTGATAAAATATACTGTTATTCCATAATAATCTTTGAATAAGGGTTCAACCTAATCTGAAATGGTAATATCTGTTAATTCTGGAAACCTGCTAATTATGGGAACTTACTAAATCTGGAAAATTACTAAAAATAGAAAGTACTTAAAATGGAAAGGTAAACTAAAAGTAATAATCTGAATTAGAATCTTTAGTAATTCTGTCTTCCTCTTCCTTAGGTGTGAAGAAGGAGAAGTCCTGATCTTATTTCTGTGTTTGTTTGCTTGTCTGCTGTGCTAATAAGGTACAGATATTCTGCCCTTTTTCAGTAAGGGTGTTTCTTTCCCTTTTCTCTCAGTATTTCATTTTCCTTATTAGGATTCCCTATGCCATTGCTATGTTACCCTCTGTTTGTGAATCTCTGTTGTGATCTGTTTGACTTGAACCTTTGTTTGAACCTTCTGATATGATTCTCTATTCTGAACCTTTGCATAAACTCTGATTTGAACCTTTGATATTTCTGGACTTTAACATGAACCTTTTTGCCATGTACCCTTAAGATATGACTTTCTGATTTTGTTAGTACATTTGACCTCTGACCTACAGTTTGATATCCGAGCCAATCACTAGGCATGAGGGTTTCATGTCCATGTCATTGATGCACCGATGGCATGACTCTAGGGTAGGAGAGTGATGACCTATCCCGTCCCTGACTTATTTTATCTGGTGTGTTGAGGAGTTTCTGGCCACCGGGGGCGCATGGATGTATCCTAGTTCTGACTCTGTTATCTGTTATCTGTTATCTGTTTATGTTATATATTTATTATTATATCTGGTGACTGATGGTGTGTGCGATACACGTCTCTCACATTATCTGGGAGTTGGCCACTCTACACAGGTTTGTTGCATTATATGGTTATGGTATGGTATTATCTGTTATCTGGGCTCGTGATGGATTTCTGTTTTCCCTAAACCTGATTTGTTTCATTATCTCTTTCTCATTCTTTTCTTTTTCCTTATTTCCTTTCCTATTCTTTCACTTTGATTCTGTATCTGTATGATCTGTATTCCTGATTTGTTCTGTTCTGTTATCTGTTATCATTTCTGTTATCTATATATCTGTTCACTGAGCTCTTGTAGCTCAGCCGCATTTCTTTTCCTGCGACAGGTACTTAAGCTAGGAAACTAGGTTTTAGCTTTGGGATGAGAGCAATCTGACTTGGAGTTTTGACCTTAGTGATTTTAGCTTTACCATTTGGACTTCTATTTATTTTGATATGCCATTGTTTAGGCATTTGAATATTGGATTTTGTACTTCAGTTATTTTGTCTTGCATTTGATATAAGTCATGTTGACTTATTTTGGATTTAATGTTAAGACTTCCGCTGTTTTATTATTGAATGTTATGTTTGTTCTGATGTGAAACCATATATTTGTGACATCTTTGCCCTTGTCGGGTTGGGGTGTTACACTTGTCTTCTCCTTCCTTTCATTGGATTATCTTCCCTTTCAGGGCTATTATTTCCTCCCCTGAGATTGTTACCTCCCCTGAGATACAAATAACTTTTGTTTCCTCCCCTTGTTTGGAAGATCTCGCTATGTACCAAAATATATCTTTCCTTATCATCTGATCCAGTATTTAGAACTTGTTGTCAGACAATGTTGTACATGAAGCCATCAATTCCTTAAGAGTTTAAGTTACTGCCCTCATCACTTCTAGGTGTGTTAACTCCTATGAGAGGTGAATCAGTGGACATTTGATTCATGGTCCATCAATGGATGGTTTTTGTGAATCCTTAGAAAATCCTTGTTTAAGAAATTATTTGACTTAGCAGTATGTTCATGATTTTAGAATTGAAAAATCATACTGCTTTCAACCATTTTGAAGGGATCAAGTGTATAATAGACACTTAATCAAAATTTTGGTTTAAAGCAACCTCTGGTTGTGTGAGAACCAATGTTTTCAGTTATAAATAACTGTCTGTGTGCAGATAAACTCATTCAAAGAGTTTTCCTGACAGGGTTTCCAGCTCATAGTAATTGTTTCCTCTAACACAAGTGTTAGATTCACTTTTACTAGCTGTTCTTTCTATCAGATGTCCTTAGACTTGCTCATTATACTTGAAAGTATAAAATGATAGAAAGTGAGTTGCATCAGTTACTATCTGATCAACTAAGTCATCAATTCAATGTGAAATTTCATACTTAGGTTTCAAGAAAGAAGTTTTAAGGAGTTTTAAATTCCCAAACTTAGTCCATCATAAACCTAATATGTAGCAACTAAAAGAATCATTCTGCTTCTTCCATTTCACTTGAAACATCCTTTGTGTTCACATATTCATACCTGAAATTGTTAGTCTAAAACCAAAAGAACAAAGTACAAAGTACTTGTATTTCATTAGAATAATCATAAGACCAACTGTATGAATAACACATTTTAAATTTGTACTAGCAACACAAACTTTTTGTAATAGCAGCAGTATTATATAAAGCCAGCTGCAGAAACAAAAATTTATTTACATAAACACATCATATTGAAAATTCAAAGATTAAGCATTCCAATACTTGCTACCAAGTACTGAAACCTTGAAACATCAAAAGCTTTTGTTAGCAGATCTGCAAAGTTGTGTTCTGAAGCAACTTTAAGAACTTGAATTAACTTTTTCTCATTGCAGTCTCTTATAAAGTGATGTCTAATTTCAATGTGTTTTGTTTTAGAATGTTGCACTGGATTTCTAATAATACAAATTGTACTACTATTATCAATATGAATAACAGTGTTTAAGAAATTGTACCCATAATCAAGAAGTTGGTTTTGAAGCCATAGAACTTGACTAGAGCAACTTGCAGCAGCTATATATTCAGCTTCAGTTGTTGAATTTGCCACACTTGTTTGCTTCTTACACTGCCATGAGACAAGTCTACACCCAAGGAATTGACATCCTCCAGTTGTTGACTTTCTGTCCAAGCTAGCACCAGCATAATCACTATCCGAATATGCTACCAAGTCAAAAGGAGATTCCCTAGAATACCATATACCCAACCTTGGTTGACCTTTGAGATATCTAAAAATTCTCTTGACTGCAGTTAAATGAGAAACCTTTGGAGTAACTTGAAATCTTGCACAAACACAAACAGGGAACATGATATCAGGTCTAGATGATGTAAGGTACATCAAAGAGCCTATCATAGATCTGTAAGTGTGTACATCCACACTCTCTCCATCTTCATCTTTCAGAAGGTGCTTCTCAGAGTCCATTGGTGTGCTTGCTATTTTTGAATCAGCAAATTGAAATTTTCTAAGTATCTCTGCAACATATTTGTCTTGACTAATAAATATGCCTTCAGATGATTGCTTAACTTGCAAACCCAAAAAGAATGTAAGTTCCCCCATGGAACTCATCTGAAACTTATCTTTCATAAGCTTCTCAAATTCTAAACACATATCTTTCCTAGTAGATCCAAAGATAATGTCATCCACATACACCTGCACTAACAGAAGATCCTTCTTGTGCTGTTTGGTGAAAAGTGTCTGATCAATCTTTCCTCTTTGAAATCCATTTTCTAATAAGTAGGAAGCTAGTGTTGCATACCAAGCTCTTGGTGCCTGATGAAGGCCATATAGAGCTTTTACTGCTCTGTACACTTTGTTTGGATGTAATGGGTCAATGAAGCCTGGAGGTTGTGAAACATACACCTCTTCTTCAATTGTTCCATATAAAAATGCACTCTTGACATCCATTTGATAAACTGTGAAGCCTAAAAATGAAGCATAAGCTAAGAAAAGCCTAATTGCCTCAATCCTTGCTACAGGAGCATAAACCTCATCATAGTCTATTCCTTCTTCTTGTGTGTACCCTTGGGCTACTAATCTAGCCTTATTCTTAATCACTATTCCCCTTTCATCCCTTTTGTTCTTAAAAGCCCATCTAGTGTCAATTACCTTCACACCTGTAGGTAAATCAACTAGCACCCAAACCTTTTGACTCTTGAACTGAAGAAGCTCTTCTTGCATAGCCTCTAACCAGCTTGAATCATCTAGGGCCTTAAGAATGTTCTTTGGTTCATCCTGTGAGAGAAAACATACAAACAAGCAAGAGTTTGAAAGCTCATGTTGTTTTGAAGCATAAAGGGCATCAAGAAGCCCTTGTTGGTCTGAAGTCATCAATTGATGTCTTGTCTTCACACCAGATTGTACATCTCAAATCACATGTTCCAGGGAGTGGATTTTGTGAATTCTTGTTTGTGGAGTAGAAGGAACTTGATAATTTGATGGAAGATTGTTGAAATTCACCCCATTATATGAGAATTCTGCTTCTTTTGTTACTGAAGGGCCAGCAGCAGAATCATTTGGCCGAACAGCAGAATCAGTAAGCTTAGCAGCAGAATCACCAGCAAAAACAGATACACTACCAGCAGCAACAGAAATGCTACCAGCAGAAACATTTTGTTGTTCCTGAGTCTCATCTTCTTTTCTTTCATCTTCAACACCTTCTTTAGCTTTGCTCGAAGAAGATTCATCAGTTGTTAAAGTTGATTCCACATTTGTACTTGACCCTATTGGCATTATCACATCATTTTGATCTTTCTCTAACTCTGCCTCATTTGTTGTATTAGAACCTGCAAAATCATTAGTTTCTGCAACAAAAGGCACATAATTCATTGAATTGGTTAGATACTCTAGATCAAATAGCCATTTTGGTCCTTGACCTTCTACATTGGATTTGTTTTCTAAAAACTCCACATGTAGGTTTTCCTCTACTATTTCTGTTCTTGTGTTGTAAACTCTAAATGCTTTGCTATTAAGAGAATATCCAACAAAGAATCCTTCATCTGCTTTACCATCGAATTTTCCTAAATGGTCTAAGGTATTGAGAATTGTCACATGACATCCAAAAGGTCTAAGAAATCCTATTGCAGGAGTTCTACCTCTAAAAAGTTCATATGATGTCTTATTGTGAGGCTGCACAACTAAAACTCTATTTTGAACATAGCAAGCAGTGTTGACTGCCTCAGCCCAAAAAGTTATTGGTAGCTTAGAATCAGCTAACATTGTTCTAGCAGCTTCAATTAGTGTTCTATTCTTTCTTTCAACAACACCATTCTGTTGTGGTGTTCTAGCAACACTAAATTCTCTTCTAATACCTTTTTGTTTGCAGAAGTCATCCATAACTCTATTCTTAAACTCTGTCCCATTATCACATCTAATGACTTTTACTTTCTTGCTTACTTGGTTTTCTATCTGTGTAATGAAATCCTTAAGGATGCTTGATGTCTCATCCTTAGTAGCTAAAAAGAAAACCCATGTAAATCTAGTATAGTCATCAATTATAACAAGACAATATCTCTTATGCATTATACTACTTACTGAAACAGGTCCAAATAAGTTCATATGCAGCATAAACAATGATTGATTGATAGAGTTAAAAATCTTGGGCTTACAAGTGGCTTTGTGTTGTTTGCCTTTTAGACAAGCAATGCATGTTTGATCATTTTCAAATCTTTTGTGAGGTAAACCTCTTACCAAACCATTCTTAACAACTTTATTTATGGTTTTGAAATTAATATGACCAAGCCTTCTATGCCATTTCATTGATTCATCCAATGTGGCCTTTGCAACAAGACAAGTTAAATTCTTTTTATTAACAATGTTCTTCATGTCTACACTGTACATATTGCCCTTTCTAGGAATTTTAAGAAGTACTTGACTTTCATCAGGCATCTTAAAATCAGGAGAAAGTACAAGACATTCAGTCTCACAGAAAAGAACATTGTTCTTTTTGTCACACATTTGTGAGACACTAAAAAGATTATAATTTAGCTCTTTTACATATTACACATCTTCAAAATCTAAATTTCCAGATTTAATGGTACCTTTACCGGAAATTTTGCCTCGAACACCCCCTCCAAAGGTAACATATCCTCCATTGAATGATTGAAAATCTGAAAGATAAGACATGTTGCCTGTCATGTGCCTTGAACATCCACTATCTGAGTATCTTTGATCTTCTTGTTTATCAGTTGAATGTTCCTGCACACAAATAAGAGTGTTAGTTTCTTTTGGGGACCCAAGTCATTACTGACTTGGATCTGCCTCTTGCATCAATGTAATTTAATCTTTTGAGGATAGTTGATGCAACATTGGATTTAAGAATCCAACATGCTGAGGCCTTAACAGCATTTGCCCTGTTTCCCTTAGCAGCAGAATGAACTGATTGCTTAGCAGCAGGAACTGCTAACTTTTCAGTTCTACCCTTTGGTTTCCAAACTTGTTTTTGGACCACTGCTTTTGTTTGAATGGGCCTTAGAACAGTCTTTGGTGCATGTTTGAAAAATGTTTTTGCACCCTTAGCTGTTGATTTTGGGTTAATAGTCATAAATGGTCGAGCAGTAGGAATAATTTGTCTAGCAGCAGGAACCATTAGTCTAGCAGCAGGATCTGAGTTTGAGCCAGACTTGTTTTTGACTACTCTGGGGTGTGTTCTCTTAACACTAGAACTAGAGTGAAAGTGAGTTTTAGGAATTTGCCTTTTGTGGTTCACTCTATTGTTTTCATACCCAGATACCCATTGGTTGCAGAAAGCTGCAAGATGGTCAAAACTACCACATGTGTAACAAGCTTTGTTATAAAAAGCAAAGTCATCACCTAATTGGTTAGACTTGAGGTTGTTCCAATTCCTTTGGTTACCTCTGGGCTTGTTGGTGGTTCTATATTGCTCACAATATCTAACTGGTTGCCTAACATGCTTAATGTTTGATTTAGGCCTATCAGTATTGTGTTTGACTATCTTAGGAACACTTGTTCCTACTTTCTTAACCAAGACAGGTTTAGACATAACCTGTTCTTCTTCATCACTATCAGTTGTGCAATCTTCAACAACTATAGCATCTCCTTTCTTAACAAATGACACCTTGTCCTGATAAAGTAAAGTTTTATCTAAACTTTCACTTACCTTTTCTATCTTAGAACCCTCATTAGATTTAGAACCATATTCCATTATTGGATCTTGAAACTCAGCAAAGCCTGTGTGTGCTAGGTCAACACCTGGAGGTGAATGAACACCTCTATATGGTGGAGGGACAGATTTGTATCCTAAACCTGACTTAGCTTTATCAATTACTTGAGTTTCCCAAATCTTATTCATTCCTTCTGAGGCATGAGCTAAAGCATCTATAGTTATCTTAACATTTTTAGTTTTATTATTGGCTTCAGCTAACTGTTTACTTTGACCATTAAGTAATTCATCTCTAAATGTTATTCCTCTTTTTAAAGCATTTAAGTCATCAGTAAACCTAGATTCATTGTTTTGAAAGTGTGCAATTTGTTTTTCAAGCACACCTATAGCTCTTTTATGATTACTTAAATTAGCTAAGGCAGTAATTAGTTCTTCTCGCCTACTATCAGCTTTTCTTTTAAGTTCTTCATAATCTTTAAGAGCAGAACATGATTCAGAACATTTGGTTATGGAATTTACCTCTAAATCAGAGAAAGCCATTAGAGCAGTCTCAGTAGCCACAAGAGCAGCATTTGTTGGTGCTTCCTCTTCATCAGCCATGAAGCTCCAATCATATCCAACACCATCAATAGCCAACATAGCCTTTGGCTCTTCAGCTATTACTTCCTTTCTCTTATCTTGCTTATACCATGTGTTCCTATTATCTTGCTTCCTTGGGCTTCTACATTCTTTAGCAAAGTGTCCTAACCTATGACAATTGAAACACTCCACTTTCTTCTTATCAAACCCAGCAGTTTCATTACCATCTATGGTAATCTGCTAACCAGTTCTCTGCCAGAACTTCTTAGCCCTCATGCTAAGTAAAGCAACCTGCCATTTGATGTCCATCTCTTCCAAATCATTATCATCCAACTGATCAAGATCTTCATGAGTTAGAGAAGAACCACTAGTTTGACTAGACATGAATACATAAAATGCTGGATCTCCAAGTCCTGCAACATTCTTCTGTGAACTAGTAGAAGGACCACCATAAACAGCAGTAGAAACACTTTCAACTTCATCTACCTCTTCTGAGTTACTAATACTAGGAGATGATAAGAGTGCAGCATTCCCAGAATTAGTACTATAGATTCCAGACTTCTTTAGACTTTGTTCAACAATTTTGAAGTTATTGAACAAATCATTGAGTTTCATGGTTTCAATATCTGGCTTGTTCATCCAGACAACCACATGAGTATGGAACTCATCAGGTAGACTTCTTAAAAACTTCATGTTGAGATCTTCCTTTGCTATCTCAACACTCAATACACTTAGCTGACTGACAAGCTTGTGTAATCTAGAAAACAACTTATCTAGAGATTCATTGCTATTTGAACTGAAATTTTCAAATTGTTGTTTCAGCAATGTCTTTTGTGTTTTCTTGGTGGTTTCATTACCACCAAACCATGCACAAATCTCTTCAAAAAGAGTTTTTGCATCTGGATACTTGCTAAAGGATAGCATATGTTCACCAGGAATGGTCATAAGCAACAAGTTTCTTGCTTTTTGATCATTTCTCTTCTGTATCATTTCTTCATTTGAAACTGGTCCAGTATTTCTTTGTCTTACTGATTTGCCTTCAACGATAGCATCTGAATAGCCTAGTGAAAAAGAATCACCATACATAATGATATCCCAAAGAGCATAATCTTGAACCATAAAATATTGCTCAATTCTCAACCTCCATAACTCAAACTCATTTTGTTTGATCATGGGCAACTTTGCAGCAACATTTGTAGCAGTATCTTGAGCATCCATTTCTCAAGCTTTTTCTTCTAAATCAATAATATCAGCCTTGCTCTGATACCACTTGTTAGGATTCGACACACGGTTAAGGTGGTTAAACCTTGTGACTTTGTGTGTATGATATATTGAGTTAATATGATTAAGTACGCGGAATTTACTTAACCACACTTAGAAGGTTATTTGTGTTATGGAAATGGAAAGGTTATGTTTGTTCTATGACAATGAACAATGAAAGCTTTTCACCAAAACGATTCAATATTATTCAAAATAATACGAGTGATCTTTCTATCACTAGGGTTACAAAGACCTTGAATCTTATGTTCTTACAACTTATGATATTCTTGTGTTTGTTCTATGTCTTAACAGTTATGAGTTCTAATAATAACATACATCGACACACATATAAAGTTGAATTTTTCAAAATTGTGTTCTTATCATATCTTAAAGTGGTTGACTACACTTTAAAGATAACTTGTTAGTTTTGTTCAGATATTTCATATGACAAAGACTTGTTAAATCTAGTTTTCATAGGTCAAGGGGTGGATGGACGAAGACCTAGTTAACTATCACTTAAAGGAGTTACTTTATAGTGCTCAGTGTCTCATTGAAGATGAGGATTTTATCAAGAGACTGCGGTCTACTTATATGTTGTTAATATGAGTTCTAAGTCAGTTTTAGTTCAAGACATAAGACACAAGGATGGTTTATTCTACTTCAGCATCAAGTTAGTAATGGTTGGTTTTTCTTCATCAGTCATAAAGCCTACAGAATTGGAGAATCAAATGGTTAACATATGGGTTTCAGGGGAAGCTTAAATGTTCAGATGGTTAACCATTTATATGCTACACCAAGTTTTTACTGTTTATATTCTCTATTTGTTGATAACAAAAAGGGGAAGAGATATTGTGGTAGCATGAATTAAGGGGAAGACAGTATAGTTTCATTCATGGTGAGATTTAGTTATCTCAATTTCTCTACTTCGTCTAGGGAAATTCGTACAAGAACGTGTTTGTTTTGTAATCATCAAATAGGGGAAGATTGTTGGGAATTATATTTTCATAGATTTGATGATACAAAAACAAGAAGAATGAAACATTAAATCTGGTTGCTGGAGTGGTTAATTCTGGTGACTACCCAGTTAAGTCTGGTGGTTAAGTCTCCTCAGTTAAGTCTTCTCAAAGTTAAGTCTGGTAGTGTTAATCAGTTAAGTCTGGTAGTGTTACACAGTTAAGTCTTCTAGTGTATCAGATGCTACTATGAGTCATACTACTGCTGGATGGATAAGGATGAAGAAGATATTTTGTATTTGAGTCAAGTATATCAAGTAGATAATATCTAGATATGTTTTCAGTCAACAAATTGTAAAAGATACATGTTGTATCTTATTGACTGACATACACAAGCAAGTAGTAGACAAGACTTATCAACTTTGTAATGATCTCCTTTGTACTATAAAAGGGAGATCATACCCTTAGATAAAAAGTGTGATTAGTGGTTAGATGTTAATCACCAAGGTGCTTCATACTTACAAATTACAACAACACCAAGTTGTGTTAAAATGTAAAGCACCTAAAAGAGTGTGTATGAGAACATTAGACATGGGGTCTAATGTTGTTAGGTTTGTTTAGCCTCAAGGATCTTTGATCCCTGATTAGATTGTAATCGTACTACTATTGATCAAGTAGTATTGGGGCAAGTTGGAATAACAAACGGTGAAGTTGGAAAAACCTTGTTGTGATAGTATTGTTTCTTTCATAGAATATTCCGTCAATATTATCATCATGCTTTTCATAGACAATATCCTAGATCAAAGGCTTAACAGCCTTGAGCCCATAAACGATCACGTAACTTATTTTAGTAGATGTAAGTCGGTCTAAAATAAGTTTCCACAAAATATTTTCTGACGATTACTGATTTAAAAACGAGAGGTTATCTCATTTTTCCTGAAAAACGATACCACACGCGTACCAACACCACGTTAGTAATGGTTCAAATTTTAATTCATTTTCAGAGATCAATAAATTTTACTTGATGTTAGTTTTATAAAAACGACTCCATAATTTCATTTTTCACGTTTACGTGAAAAAGAATTACCACAATTTAATCTCAACTAAACGAGACACGGGGTATACACAATACACTATAAAACTTAAATCAAATAAATAACCCTCTTATTTTTTTTTGGGTCAACACAACGGATACCTACTCCTTTATCTTTTCCTGATCTCCTTCCCCTATTCCATACTCACCACACGCAATTGCAAGATTCTTCTGTCAAATTCCTATCTTCCATCACCATTAACATACACCCTGTAGCACCTTTCTTGCCTTCCCAAGCTTCCTCGAGACACAAACCCGCTCCTCATGGGTCGAATAATCTTAAACTCGAGGCATAAAAAGGGGAGATAACCATAAATGGTAAAACCTTATCTTTGTTAGATCGAAAGTGAGTCAAGAGATTTCCATTAGTTACTCTTTAAGAAACTCGGTTCCAGGAGAGGCTATGTCACACCAAGATCACCAATCTCACCTTAAACAAAGTCTTAGTCGAGTGAATCAAGGAGAGAAGGAAGGTGTGACAAGCTTGGAATCGAGTGGGTTTTCTGTGGTGACTCTTGGATTCGATCTATCATCAGCCCTTGTAAGGTTTTAAAACTCAGTCTTGTTATTCTTTTGTTTTCTTTTTGAAACAATTGAGTGGTACATAGATTTGGTGATCTTTGTTTCCTGTTAAACCCTATCGAATTGGTATCTATTCCTGAGATTTTTATGCTTTTGAATTTATCAGTGTATATGTCGATTCATTTGTTGGTTATGGTGTGGTTTTAAAAATGACTTTCGAAGCTAGCAAAATCATGAAAGAACATTAGTTAGAAATTGGTTATTGGCTCATAATCATGAAATCGTGTCGTTTGGGTTGGTTGTGCCAAGTATCCATGTCCGCTTTGTTGTTCTAGTCGAATAAGCTATGGTTAAGTGTTGTCGAAATGCTAAGCTAAAGTAAAGATTAGACCTTGGAAATTTATGTTGTCCGCGAAAACAGTTTATTTGTGTTCATATGTTGGTGGTTTTGGTTAAGAAATCATTCTAGTCAAGATCTTTAGTCTTAAGTTATGCACGCAATGTGTTTGTAATTATGTCTAAAAAGAAAGGTCGACTTTAAAACGAACTAGTGAGTGTTCATAAGTCCTAAGTCTTGTTGTCTTGTTCAATTTCAAAAAAATGTGCTCGAGTTCATGTTTGTGATGGTGTTGTAGTCGGGTCGAGTAGTACTCAACTCGAGTTTTAGCAAGGCCATTCAAGTACCTTGAAGAACTCCAAGAATCCTATTCCACTCCATGTTGTGTTCGTAAGTCATAAGTTGAAGCAACCTTACGTTGGTATAACTTGGCGTAGAATGTCATGTCGTGGCCTAGGAGTTGTGTCACAGCCGCGAAATCATCTCAAAAGTGGGTTAACACTTGTGTTTGAGTCGACATTATTGGTTGATTCCAACACCATTCTTGGGTGTTAAGTTCCACAATGAACACGAGACCATGTCTCGCCCACTCTAGTAACTCAAACTTTTTGGTCAAAACTTTGTTTCGAGCCTTGTCACTCGCCAAAAATCTACTCAAAATCCAAAGGCAGTAGAACATGTGTATATATATTCCTAGGTGCCAATATCATGTTTGTATACTCAAAGTTATTTTCCAGTAAAAGAAAAGAAAGGCCATGAGTTGGACTGTAAATCACGAACAAAATTTTTGGACACACTTTGTGTGTGGGCCGAAGCCCATTTGTGTAACTTGGGCTACTATCATTGTTGCTTCTCTTTTTCCTCAACATGCCATTGTACAACTAAAAGCCCAAGTGAAGTGTTAAATAATAAACCTGGTTTCTTTGTTGTGGCGTGGGCCGCAGCCCTTTCCCCCTTGTAACCACTATGAAAAATCCCTCATTAAAATAAACTATTTCTCAGAATACTTATCCTTTTTCCACGTAGAATTTTTTTTTCTCTCTTGATTGTAACTATTATCTTATGTGACGAAGATCACATCCCTGACAACCCTGCTTGCAACCCAACCTTAAACTGATTTAACATTTACCTATGTAAACATCATTGACCTAAAACGTTATGAGGTCCCACTTACCACTTTACGTTATTTCGCTAACGTACGTTTACAACTGAATGTTTCTTAACTAATGAGAGTTTTATGAAACTCTAAACTACCATAACAACATTTATGAACAGCAAAACCCTAGAAATACTAAAGTACAAATTATATGATTAGTTTATAAGTGTCTAAAGCATAGAGATCCTAATTCCATAATAACTTCCGGTAAAATCCTAATTTCAGGTAATTATAATTTTATGTACAAAACTTACAAAACCTAATTTAGTTATATAAGATTTTTTATAAAATATGAATGTACAAGTCATTTAAAGTCAATGTACAAGTCTTTTATGCATAAAAACTATATATTTATAAAAACTTATTTAAAACCCTAATTATATTTATTTAAAAGCATAATTTACAAGTTTTCATATACAAGCCTTAAAAATTAATTTTTCCTAAACTCATTAAATAAAAGTACAAGTTTTCTAAACTAAGGTACAAGTCCTTAAAGCATGAAAACTAATTATTTATAAAAACTTTATATAAAACTTAATAATAAATGTTTTAAAGATATAAAATGTAATAATTTTATATATTAATTTTTGAAATGAGTTTATTTATTTATAAAATAAGTGTACAAGTCCTTAAACTTAATGTACAACCCTCTAATGCACAAGATCATAAAAACTCATTTATTTGTATTTAAAGTGTAATAAAAATTACATAAAAATTATAGAAAATTAAGAAATAATTAAAATTATATTTTTCTTATTTTTCTTATATTAGTACAAGTCCTATAAGCCTAGAGTACAACTACCTAAAGCACAAAACCTATTTTTCCTTATATAACTATAATTCGATATATATTTAATTCTGTCATACAGATACAAAAATCATTTCTAATTACACCTTAAACCTAGGAACCTTAAGTCTACCTTAACCCTTAGTTTACAAGTCAACAAAGCCCTAGGTACAACATTCCTATGCACCATTCGACCACTAGTTACCCTAATTACCTCACGTAGTTTGATCCTAACCCTAAACCAACTAATCCTTAGACTTCCTTACACCTTAAGTTGCTAAATAAGTGAACTATAAGTGATACACATAGTCTCCTTCTAGAAATGGGACATATGTGTGAAACATAAAGGTTCCACATCTCCTTCAACCTTCCTAAACCTATGTGGTGCCCTAATAACCATATCACTTACCAAATCTAACCTATGGTACTCATAAGAACACCTCACCATCTCCATAAAACCCTAGCTAGTCTTATCTATAATTAGAACACAATGAAAACCCTAATTCTACTCATCACCATTCGAACCAACCAAAACAGCCTCTCACCCTTACTCCACTGATTCCCTTAGTCCAATTTAAGTTCAAATAAACCAAAGAAGGCAGTAGGAATGAGCTAGGGCCAAGGAGGAACTAATTCGAATCGTTTTTCACAAAACTATGCTCTAGTCGAACAAAACATTAAGGTATATCTATAACCCTTTTCATTTACTTTTATATACTTATTTTATGTCCAAATATAAGTTAGAACATGTCTTAAAAGTAGTATTAACCTAGAATTAACAAAAACCCATTTATGTTCATTTTTGTTCAAACCGAAACATTTTATAAAAATCTATTCGATATGGTTATCTAAAAACTCTAGGATCCTAAAAATGGTTTAGAAGTATTCTAAATATGTTATAATAACTAAGTACATCATAAAAACACTAGGTATAATAATCGAATAGCAAGAAACAAAACATTTTTCTTCTTTTTCTTCCTGTCGACACAGCAGCAGACCTGCTGCTTTCGTCCTCAGTTTCAACTAGTAAACGAATCTCAAAAATTCTAGTTTTCGACATGGTTAAATTCCTTTCAGAGAGCTAAACATAGGAAAAAGAATCAACATTTTTCGTTAAGAAACGAAGGAGAACGAATCAAAAGAAGTTGGGTCATTTTTCTGTGTCGAAAAACTGTAGTAGCGAGTTTCATAAATTATTTATGAGGTCATACGTTCGAACCAAGGTCTAGGTTTTTGTAAAAATAGTCTTATAACACTTATAGACATTTTAGAAAAGGAGTCGTAAATGGTTTTGAGGTAAAACACAAGATATAAAATGTTTTTGGTACATGAGGATGTCGAATGACAAACTTAAGAGACATAGGGACTAAAACTATCAAAATTAAATAGAACTTTCGGTTAGGACTTGTTTTGTGATCGGGGAATCCTTAAGGGGTAAAAACAGTGTATTTTGAAAACTTAAAGGTATAAAGTGTCAATTTATAAAAGATCAAGGGTAAAAGTTGTCATATTCATAAAGTCTAAGGGTAAAAGTTGTCAACTATAGAAACTTGAAGGTTTAAAATGAAAATATAATATAAACCCTAATTATTATTTAATATTATTATTATTTTATTATTATTATTATTATTATTATTATTATTATTATTATTATTATTATTATTATTATTATTATTTTATTATTATTATTATTATTATTATTATTATTATTATTATTATTATTATTATTATTATTATTAAGTTTTAATTAAACTTAATATACGTTTTGTACCGTAACTAACAAACGAAGTATCTATTTAACGAACGGACGGAACCGAAACTTACAGATAAGAAGATCAGATAAAATCTTACTTTCGAAACTACATATTGGCTCTATTAAGTATTTAACTATCAAACCAAAACATAACGAAATGAACAATGAAAACTTATATAATCAGAAACGGTTACTGAAAAACTTGACATACAAACCCAGGTTGCAAGCCGGAGATGTTTATCAACTTCACTTAACTTTGTTTTCCATCCAGACTGCCAGGTGAGTTTATAGTCCCACCTTTCTTACTTACGTATTTTCCAAATATTAAAGTGAGAAATCATAAATTAGCTGAATGTTTTGTTTTTATAACTTACAACTTGAAACGGTCATGTCAAAACTTATACAAGTCAAGTAAATGAGAACGATTATTTCTTTTAAACTTCAAACTTATTAAAACAACCTTTTCTCGCAAACACAAATCATAACTCACTATATATTGGTGAAAACTTTCCAACTTCACATTTTTCCACAAAGACCATATGTATATATATATGAAAGGACATATACACACGTACATTCACTTGACGCCAACATTCCTATATGACGTTCACGTTGACATTTAATAGTCATTATCTTTCGTGCGTAGTTTTCCGATCGCTGTCAACTCGAAGATTTACTAGTCTTAATCTTTTGTACGCTTGTACACTCCAATGAGCCAATATCTCCAAAAGTTAAAAAACATTGTTTCAACTTAAATGATGCCACACCAGCAACACCAACATGAACTCTTTAAAACAATTGAAATTCTTGAACTTGAACTGTGAACTAAAACAAACCTTACTAATCTAGGTCGCGTGTCGGTGCTGAACTCTGTCTGAACTATTTTGTGATCTGACTACTATTTATCAAGGTGAGTTCTCGTAGCCCCTTTTTTTTCATTATGTTTTCCTTGGGGGAAGATGGTACTCAAATGACATTTTAACTATTTTTCATGCTGTGATTATACTGTTTTCATGATTTTGGACATTATGTGTGTTGATACAATTATGTGCTACAATTTGTTTGACTGTGTGTACATTGATGCGCAACTGTTAACTCTCTTGAGAGCTGAAACAATTGATAGATCTATCGGGGTAGCTCCCCTCTGTGTGTACTGTTTATGTGTGCAACCATTGTGCAACCATCGTGGCAGGTTCAGTTGGCGCGACATTATTTGGTTTCGACATGTGTTTATAATTGGTTATCATGCTCACTTTTGTCCTACACTATGCTATCACAGCTCAGTGGTTTTACTTTTAAACCTACGAGCTCACCAACATTATGTTGACGTTTTCGAGTACCATTTTCAGGTGTTAATGAAGCTGCTTAGAAGGTTGAGTATTGACTGGCTTAGCAAGACTTAAGACAAGACCCTCCCGAGTTATATCTCGTGGAGTTGCATTTGACTTTCCTTAGTGACGTTGTTTAACTTTGAGGCTTATGTTTACCTTGGATATTGTACTTATCCTGTTTGTGGGAGTTTACGACTATTATCTACCATATGTTATGCATTTAGTGTTTCTCTGTTGTGACACCTTGTGTTCTTGTCTATGAGGTCATACCCCGTAAATGCCATTCCGCTGCGCCATTTTTGGTGTGTGACATCATCCTACAAACCGAAAACAACACCGAATCACCGTTTGCCACATTTTTATGATTAGATCTAACCGTCACGTCACGGCGGAGGTGCACCGCCGTTACACTTCCACCAATAAAATCAATCCACGTGTCACCTCACTTCACTCTTATTACACACGGTAACTAGTAAAACTTTTGTATCTCTATTCTGTTATTTAATAAGTTATCATTATTTTTATTAAGTTCACTAATTGTTTGTTTAATTGATATAATGATTCTGTTAAATGTTAGTTATTGTTGTTGATGATTGAGCTTGTTGTGATTAATTGATATGAATTTATATGATTTAAGATGAATTTGATTATTTTTATTATTTTGTTGTAAATATGGTGGTGCTTATGAGTATAATGTAGGTTAGGTAAGCATTTTAATGATTGATTCGTTGATGATTTTAAGTTAGCTGTATTTTTAAAGAAGTTAAGAGTCAGCTTCTTGCTATAGTGATGTTACAAAGTTTTATATTTGTCCAAGAAAATGTGATTAATGTTGGTAAGATGAATGGAAGTGCTAATTTCGCGTTTATTGTGCGATTAGGGGTTGTTTTGGATTGCTTATTTGTTTTGCTTAAGCTTTTGTTTATGAATAAGTACTTATAAGCTCCTTAAAATTAAGTACTTCAGGATATAGTGTTTGGATTTGCTTATTTAGTAAAAAGTACAATATTACTTGAAAATAATAGTTGTTAGGATTTAGAATCAAATTCACTTATAAAAAGTTTATGGCCAAATATAATAGTAAAATCGCAAAGTAATATACTTTATGATTTGGTGGTTTCGGATTGAGTTTCTTGACTCCTCAAATTTTCAAGTAAGTGGAAATTTCCTTTCTATTTTGTTTCAGTGTGTTAATCTTTGACTTCACGCTCTAGCATCTGATTTTTTCTTTCAATTAAGTTTATTGTCATACTTGATTTTGATTAAAATGGGTTGTTTTGGATTTATTTTTACATGTGTTATTGAAACCAATCATCTTACAGCTTGATGTTGATCCACCAAGCTCCCTCGAACAACATCCGGAGGTACCCTCTGTGAATGAGGTTGATGATGTGTTGGTTTCTTGTGTCAGAAAAATGGCTGTTACATCTGCTAGTGACCTTCTATGGAAATCACTTGTTCATGAGGTTGGTCTTTAACTCTCTTCACACTTTTTTCTTCGTCTACTTTAACTACATATATAAGGTCTGTGTCCTAAGGTCATACATGACGAATATGGTGAAATTTTGTCAAAATTCTACAGGTCTTAGTGGAAACTCGAAGTGAGAAGGTACGTACCCGGATACTGGGGTTGAAGATAGTGAAGTATCTATTAGATAATCTAAAAGAAGAGTTTACTGTATCCATAGCCGAAACCATACCATTCCTTGGTGAATTGTTGGAAGATGTGGAACCAAATGTCAAGTCGCTGGCTCAAGAAATTCTTATGTAATTTTGAGACATGTTTAGAATAAAGTTAAGTTTTCTAGTACAAATTGCATATAGTATGTTTGTTGCTTATGGTTTTTATGTAATTCGTAATGTAGTTTCTGTTGGTATTCTCTTTAGTGTTTTCGTACTCCTTTGTATTTGGTCATCATCTTTATTATCTAGCTACTTGCTTGTATTCGGAATTTGGCTACCATACTTGGAATGGAACTTATCTTTTTTGTTTAAATTGTTTTCTGCAAGTTAATTGTTAGACATAGGGGGTGTTTGGGTTAGCTTACTTGAGGGGCTTAATAGCTTTTTGTGTTTTCTAAAAGCTTTCAAGGTGTTTGGATAAGCTTATTTGTAAGAGATAGCTCATAGCTTAATTTGTCCATGAAAACAGATAGCTCATAGGGTGTGGTTAGTGCATAAGTGATTTACCACAAATCACATGTGATTTTACCTCAAATTATTTTTTTTAAATTGATTTTCTTAATTGTTATTGGATGTTACTTTAAGTAATAATTATGTGACTCACAAGTGATTTGGCACAAATCACATGTGATTTACCACAAATCACAAGTGATTTGGCATGATTATCACATACTTTTGTTTAATTTCTTAATATTTGTAACATTTGTTTAACAATTTTGTAACTATAACAAAACAGCTAAATATAAAGTGAAATTTAAAATCCAACTAAGGCTTTTATCTGAAGCAAAAATCAACATCTCAGTAAAACCGAGTTAACAATCCAAAAATATTTAAAATGAAACAAAACATAAAAAGTATTTATAAAGTAAAAATAAAGTTATCAGTTTATTCATCGATATTGTTTTTGACCTAGCGGGCAAGTGTTTTGGTACATGTATTAGCTTTCACTCAACATTCTCTTCATCGCATCTTGATATGCTACCACTAGTGTAGGTTGCTTGTAGAATGTTGTCATAAACGACTCCTGGAGCCAAATGTTCGATTCGATGTATTCACTTTTAAGCATTCCCGCAACATTGTCACACTCTTTCCATCATTATCTGTTGCAGTGAATGGAACAAATACAATATTGTACCTGAAAACATATAAAAACACGTGGCCTTAGTGAGCAAATGTATACCTAATAAACAAACATCATTTGTGCTAAATCACACGTGATTTGTCCTAAATCACGTGTGATTTAGCCTATATAAATTGTGATTTAGACTAAACCACATGTGATTTATCACAAATCACCTGTGATTTAGGCTAACCTACATGTGATTTTTACTTAATATAAAAGTCAAACAGTCTAAACTTACTTGTTAGTTCAGAAAGTTTCGTCAAAGGAAATGATGTCTCCAAAATTTTCATAGTTGCATTTCATTACCTCGTCGGCCCAAAACAGAATCACATGTGATTTCATGTAGAATCACATGTGATTTCATGGAGAATCACATGTGATTTAATGCATAATCACATGTGATTTACTTATACTTGTTGGTTCAATAACATGTATTATGATAATTGCATGTTCAAATCACATGTGATTCATGACACTTGCAGGTTCAAGTCTAAAACTCTAACATGTGCATCAATTACTCCTTTATAAATATAAACAGAATCACATGATATGTCCCCATATACTTCATGATAACACATTCATACACATAACTATATGTTAATCACACCTGATCTACCTTTAACAGGTTTAACACTTTGTTTTCATCATCTACATCTGATTTTTCAACAATATGAACATCTTTAAACTCATACCTCGAGACCTTCTTTAAAAATTTGAACTCGTTCAACATTTTTAGATTTTGTACTCTCGACAACAACTACATCAAGTATGGAACTGGTAACGATAAGATGGGTGCTTACCTCTCATATGAATTACCTATTACAGAATCACATGTGATTTTGCTTCAGAATCATATGTGATTTTGCTTTAGAATCATATGTGATTTTGCTTTAGAATCATATGTGATTATCACAGACGCATTTCATCAAACACATGGTGTGCATCTGGATCATCAACAACTTCATCCATAACCTGGATTTCAGAATTCGCCATACGGTTTTGAGCATCCACAATTGCAACAACAACTAAATCTGCTTCGTTTAGCTGATAATCGTCCATTTTTTTAACAGCTTATTTTCCTAAGAAACTAATTTAATAACCAATCCCAAACACCCTCATAATACTTATAAGAATAGAACAATTCCGAGGGTGTTTCATAAATAAGACAAGTTAGGAGTTTTTCCATTCCATAACTCATAAGGTTTCTTATCAACCTTCTTGGTTGGAACCATATTTAAAATGCGAATAGCAGATTCTAAGGCATAATCCCAAAAGGATAAAGGAAGAGTTGTAAGATTAAACATTGATCGCACCATGTCCAACAATGTATGATTTCTTCTCTCAGATACACCATTTTGTTGTAGAGTATATGGAGATGTGAGATGCTGGACAATTCCATTCTCAGCTAAATAATCTTTAAACTCTTGACTCAGGTATTCACCACCTCTGTCGGATCGAAGAGCTTTAATCTTCTTTCCAAGTTGCAATTCTACTTCTGCTTTGAAAACCTTAAATGTTTCAAACACCTCATGTTTATGTTTAAGTAAATAAACATATCAATAACGGCTGAAATCATCAGTAAAGGTTAAGAAGTAGCTAGCACTTTCCTTGACACATGTCTAAGTGGTCCACACACATCAGTATGTATTAAACCAAGTAGATCAGAAGCCCTTTCCATACGATTATTGAAAGGTTTCTTCGTCATCTTCCCAGATATACAAGATTCACATTTACCAAATGATTCATCATTGATATCTTGTAAAAGCCCTTCACGTTGCATCTTTTCCATACGAGTCTTGCCTATATGAGCAAGTCGACAATGCCAAAGATAAGATGAATCCAAAACATTCTTGATTCTCTTATTATTGATGCTATACATTGAATTATAATTATTGGATACATTATGTAACAAACCGCAAAATTCCTCTATAATTAACAACGGTTAATTATATATTAATCACTGTCAATATTTTAATCACCATTTTTACGGGAAAATTTGAAAATTTTCTTATTATCTTATTTGGTTGTGATTACGAAATCACAAAATTCACCATGATGGAACAAGTTCTCAACGAGTATGACACAACTTAATTATTTCATTAAGTTTAATTATACTAATTTCTCTAATCGGGCCTTAATCCTTCCAGCCCAATTTCATTTCCATCGTTACTATTCATAACCCAAGTATAAGGCCCAAAATCTATTATGTGATTTTATGTATATTTCGATTGGAAACTAGCTTCCAAAGGCTTCATTTTCTCTCGATAATTAAACGTAACATCTATATATTTTTATGCCGTCTCATTTATCATCTAGCCAACTCTAAACGTGCCAAGTTTCGGAATTTAATGTCGAGTTTTACTTTGGTTTTGAAGGGCAAAGCATTTGGCCAAAAACAAACCACTCGACATAAAATATATATCCAAAAACTAAACCATTTTGACTTCCGTTCATTTCTACGTGATCCTAAAAATATTTCTATCATGTTTCCATGTTAAAAGTCGAGATTTATCATCAAATATTGTGTGTTATACGATTTAAATGAATCGTATATATATAAATATGTTGGTCGACATATGTGTTGAGTCACAAGACAAGTTACCACTTTTCATGCACTCATATATTTTTCTAGAGTCCTAGGAATGTAAGAAAATCTCAATAGAAGTCTTCATTCTCTGACATTCTCTAGTTGCAAGTGTATGTGAATTATTGGGAACTTACATATACAAGTAAACGACTCTTATATTTATCTTTCATTCACTACTTACCTTCCTTCAATAAATACTCTCCTATCAACTTCTACCTTTCCATAAAATAGCTTTTGAAAACCCAGAAATAACTCAGTCGAGTGTTTAGAAGCAAACAAAGTAATCGGGTTTAATATTTACAAGGTGTAAGTGGGTATTAAATCGAGCGTGGGTATTCCTTGTGTTCCTATCATTTAACGTGAGTCTCCATCATCTTTAGTAGCTTTGTAAGTCATCTCAACCAAGTTACAATATACTCGAACGTATATATTGTATTTTTACTTATTTATTTTCGTTCACATATACACGAACGTGACACGCCTCCATCTTGGAAGGCATAGAAGTCACCATACACACTCCTTTCACGTTTATTACCACGTTACATGCATCATACGTATTCATTTTGAACCATATATATATCGCTAAAACCTGTTAACTACTTAGAAATATTCTAAGTCTTTTAATAGTAAATACTCATTCCATGTCGCCTAGAAGACAGCCTTGTATCTCACAATCTAACTTAACGACCATGTAATATTTTTACGTGACCTAATAGACGACCTAACTAGCTACAACTTTCATAAAAACAACTAGTAAAAATAACCTAGTCTCGACACTCTAAAGTGGCCAAAGTGTATCGCACAAAAACTGAATATTAGAAACAAGTAAAATTGCGATGTGGGCTTTTCGGCCCAATAAGCTATTTTTAAGCTATAAAAATAAGCTAGCTTATCTAGCCTTTTTGATATGAATTTAGATCATGAAAAATGATAATTTTGATGAGCTCAACTCGTCTCACGATGTACGGATTTTAAAAAACGTTAACGGGCCACAAAAATGAATCGTTAAAGCCCATAAGTATAAAAATAAGCTATAGACTATATAAGCTGTTAAAATAAGCTTTTTATAACTTAACTAAGCTTCGGAAATTTTAATATAATTTTTCCCATCATTTTTGTGTAATTGGACTAAAAATGTAACGCGACAACACCTAGAAGGACTAAAACTATCAACCGAGTAAAACATGGACTGAAAATGTAAAAACAGTATCATTAGGGTAGAAATTGATATATTATTTAATTCCAAGCTCAGAACGCTTTATTGGACAAGTAGTGGACTATAATTGTAAATTATATATATTAAAGGACTAACGGTGCAACGCTAACGCCGTTAGGGTAAAAAGTGTAAAAACTGGAAAAGGACAAGGACCAACATATTATATTTGACATTCTTATTTTATTTTTCATTTTACGAATTCCCTTCACGTCATTTGCATTTTTGTATATATTTCATTTGTTTATTTATAACTTTACGTTAATTATATATATAACGAGATTTTTAAACGATTTAATTATACGTTTCGAGGAAATGATATTTTGGAATATTAGACATAAAAACAAGATAATATTTTATGTAATTTTATTTTTAACTTGAAGCATTTTAAGCATATCATCATTCTCATTCTAACGATCAAATCGTTATTCGTTCGCGTTATCATTCCATCTTTCGTATTTAGGTCAAGTTCTTAGAAATCCCTATTTATTCAGGTTGTATTTCGAAGCCGTTACCATAATCTCATCCGAACTTACTTATTTCCATTCTCAGTATCGTATAAGGTGAGTCATAGCCTCACATTTACTTCTTTATCAACTTTAAACTCCGTGAGGGAGATACATGCTATAAACAGATCGCAAGTATTTTTATGTATGCTTATCTGACTTGATATATGACTAAGTACCTTTATTGCCAAAAGACCCTTTATCATGAGCCATTAATCACTAGTAGTGAACGCGAATATAGTAAATAGATCTATTAAGGTTTGACAGCCTATCCCATTAATACTGGATGGAATGCCTTTTGGTTAGTCGTATTAGTTGCGATATTATTATATTTGAGGAAAAATAGGAATTGGTAAATCACCTATTATCTCGAGGGCATTATTATCCATCATTGACTTGATGTGACTTTACCGAATTTTGGTACTGTTAACGTTTTGCGTGTCATGAGACTTAGGGCAATATATACTGCAATATCAACTTTTCAAACTGATTGTATTTTTAATACAATCCTACTTGTGTATCAAACTTATTATTAAATTCAAACTCTATGATATCACTCAACAATTTTGTTGACTTTTAAGCATGTTATCTCAGGTAATTAGCGGAGCAGCAAGGGCATGGAGCGGGCTGTGACTATCTTTAATATGGTGTATAATAAAACGTGTATTTCAGTTTAAAACAATGTTTCCTTTATGGATTTTATCTACTCTGATATGAAACTTCTGTAAACTGAAATTATATGAAGGACCTATGTTTTAAAATGTCTCTTTTGAGCCGTTTTCTATAATTTTGACTTCGATCCTCAGTAATACCCCGTTTAGTCTTCCGCTGTTATCTTGTAAATTAGGGGGTGTTACACATTATCATTCATGTCAATTTCAAAAATACCATTTACAACAATAGCATTAAAATAAAAAACACCATTTAAATAAACTGAAATTCCATTGCTAGTAACAGTATGATTAAAACCAATATCCAACAAACATGAAAAGGAAACAACACCTCTAACAATAGTAGGTGCATAATGACAATTATTTAAAGACAGTACTAAGCCCGAAGGTAAAACTAATTTAAATATGCCTATAGCTTCAACAACTGCATGTGCTCTGTTACCCACGTGCAGATATTGTTCTCCATAGGCCAGTCTCCTTTCAACTCTAAACCCCTACAGTATATTGCAAATATGAATACCACATCCAGTATCATATACTCAGGAATTTATTTTATGAGTTAATAAAAATAATTCAATCATGAAAAAGTCACCCGAAGTGCTGGGGTTACCAGCCTCAACCTTCTGCTTCTTCACTCGCAACTCCTCAAGGTAGAGTGGACAGTTCCTCTTCCAATGTCTTACCTCATGGCAGTGGTGACAAGCCTGATCCTTCTTGTTAGGATTCACCTTGTTCTTCTTAGGGTTATTCTTCTTAGGATTAGGTTGGTAGGCCATAACTTGCTTACCCTTGTCAACCTTTCCCTTACCTTTCTTATTCGCTTGCGGTTTTAGCTTTTGTATCCTACCTCCTTGTATAGCTAATACCTAAGGAGTAGGTGCCTTCTTTGGTAAACCTTTCTCATAGTCCACAAGCATTGCAAGCAAGCAACTCTGTGACTGTCTTCCCCGCGCAATGCATGTTATAGTTTCGAACAAAACCAGAGAATTCCTTGTTCAAGGATCTGTTGATTAAGTTCACACATACATTTTTCGGGTATATGTAGTTGATCTGATGTAGTTGGTCCATGTAGCTCTTCATTTCCAACATATGATCACTAACAGGTTTACCTTCACCCTGCTTGCAGCTACGTAATGCATCGATCAAATCATACAATTCAACTGCAGGTGGTTTCTCATAAGTCTTTTGGAGTTCTTGAAGCATATCATAAGGTAAATGGTGCTCAAACTGCTTTTGCAATTTGGGAGCCATACTTCCAAGCATCACGCACGCAACCTCATTGTGCTTTTTATACTCCTGTTTCCAGGCAGCTCTGACATCCTTGGATTCAGTAGCATCTGGTTCAGCAGGGCAAGGCTTATTCAAGTATTCCAGCTTATCGGACACTCTCAACACTATCCTGAGTGACCTATGCCAGTCATTGAAATTCGGGCCAGTCAATTTTTCTCGTTCAAAATGATTTTTGAACGCAGAACTTAGTACATCATTATCGGGTTGAGGCATTTCTACAGAAAAAGTTCAATTATTAGTATTTTTGATAATACAACTTTTCAAGAAAATAAAATACCCAAGGAAATATTCATATAACCATTGAATTTTCTTGAAAAACTAGGATCCAAATTTACATAATTTCACTACATCATTTGATCTGCTAGTAATGAAAGTATAAAATATGGTAATCTGTCGAACAATAATTGGCAAACAATTTCCAATTCCTAGATCATTATAGGATTTACATTTGCCAAATTCAATTTGCAAAGTAAGCATGTTTCATCCCATCTCATGCCTTAAGTTTCTAGGTCTCACTAACAACTTAATTTAGGTTTTCTAATTTAGAAACTGCAAATTCTCCATTTATGGTCTCACGCATTAACAGAAATTTACCTTGTCATTAAAATCTAGGTAAGGTCTCACTTAGGCTAAATAATAAGTGTTTCTTATAATTAGATGGCATGATCTTAAATTTTAGGGTACTAATTTTGATGTGTCAATCAAAATATGTACGAAGAAGCATGCACACATCTTCGTATCATAAGTTTTTCAAAACCTTTTTATTTACCAATTTAAGCTAAGATTAAACCAACAAAGTTTTAATTGAGGTATTGGGTTCACCAATCAAAGAATTACCTACAATTATCGCCCACTATATCCTACTACTGCATGAGTCAAAAGACCCAAGTTATTCGGATAATTACCACAAAGTGGCACGTGGAATTGAGGTCAATTCACCCTTAAGATGATTTTGTACATAAAAAGAGTCGTACTTGGTAGCTCCAATTTGACACACAAAGGAGCGGAGAGACAAACGTCAGCACAAGTGCCAATTAAAAACACGTCTCTTTTGGTTTGACAATTTAATGTCAATCCTCCTTAAACCCCGCTTATAGTTTGTCAATCCTGGGTGAGCCGTTCTTACTATTGGTACAAAAACTCATAACTCAATTAAAAGTTTATGACTTTAAGTCTTAAAAACATGTTATAAATTATAACCTTGCTAGTCTCGCCTGGGAGCAAATTACCGTGCGAAGCGAACCACTATCGGCACATAAGACTTTGCAAGATTCATAATTTATCACATCAAGTTTCACCATTATTTAGTCCATTTATTTTCTATTCAAAAATTACCTTTTTTTGCTTACAACGTGTCATACAATTAAACAAAAAACAAGTAATAATAAAAATTAACAACTAAATAACGCACATAACTTAACAATTAATTTAACTAAGGCTATCACTTACAAAGGTAAGTGAGCCACATGCATCGACGTATCGATTGCGTTAGTTATAGCAAATATATACCATATTGCACATAATAGATTCATTAATATTTAATTGAGGTCTTCCCCAATTTTAGATCTATCAAAAATTACATGTGATAAAACAACTTAACAATTAATCAATCATAATCCATGACAAACATGCATGTTTCATCATGGATTAACACAAGTCACAAGATACGCAACTAAACACATAAGCATGTTACAATTAGGGTTCAATATATATATATATATATATATATATATATATATATATATATATATATATATATACACTAGACTTCAAAGCCCGCCCAATGGGCGGGCATGACTTTTAATTTTAGATTGATTTGTTTTGATCAATTTTAAATTATGCTTTAAGTTCGTTACATGGAACACAATAAAATATAAATACTTATATATAAACACAATAGAATATGGATATTTTTGATTAATTTTAAATTAAGCTTTAATTTCGTTACATAGAACACAATAAGGCTGAAGCCTGGTGCCGTGGTCGTTGATGTTGGAACGCATCCAATTGAGGTACTGATTCTGACCTTTTATGGCATATACAACGCGATTTAATTATAATTAGGTCACTGAGTGATGTAAGAAAAGATGGTTCATTTGAATTGCCAAGTTGATCAAGGGGATGTTTAGGTTTGCATTTTGAAACTGATTAGTTGTATTCTATGCCGAATGGCATGTTCCCCCTATGACCCCATTTTTTATTTGATCTGTTTGATATAAATCCCAACCCAAACAGACTGATTTATGAGTATATGGTTCAAAAGTGACACCACATATGCGTAATTACAATCCTTCATTGATGAGTTGGGTCAATTTTAACAACCCAAACATACAAAATCCTATATGACAAAATATTAAAATTATGATCTTTCAGTTTTCTAATCTTTCACTATTAGCCCGCCCAATGGGCGGGCATGACTTGTAATTATAATTTGGTTGGTTTTAGTTATTCTAAAGTTAACGCATATAAAGTTAGTTACATATTATTGTTATGCCATGGATTTAACGTTAGCAGATCCTCTTCGCTTGGCCTTTTGTTGGGATGAACTGTTACATAAAAGTTACATTGCAATCTTTCAAGGAGTTTGACCTCCGAATTCCTTATGGTTGTCCTTGAAAGAAACATTAGCAGATCATCTTCGCTTGGCCTTTTGTTGGGAGTCATGTATATCACCCGTTCGAGAACACCACATTATGTTTATGAAATGATTATTAGGGTTTCTATTGGAGCACCTTCAAGTAAAAGATAATTTTTCATTCAACAAAGGTGAACAAAATATATTAAAAGTAAAAATATACAAAAAATAGCCCCTTATAAATAAATATTAATAATAATATCAACATAAGTCCTCAACGGATATTTTAATGAAGCCGTAAATTTCGACCCAGTACCAACGTCTATCTAACAGTACAAATATATTCATAACAGTACTAAACTTTTAAGTGACAGTACTACCCTTTTGAAATTTTTTTTGCCATAGCAGCAAGGAGTCTGAACTTTTGAAACTTTTAAATGACGTCTATCTAACAGTACAAAATGATTGTGCTTGTAGACATTGGATTAATAATGCTATAAATAGTCCTCAACTTTTAAGTGATAGTACTACCCTTTTGAAATTTTTTTGCCATAGCAGCAAGGAGTCTGAACTTTTGAAACTTTTAAGTGACGTCTATCTAACAGTACAAAATGATTGTGTATGTAGACATTGGATTAATTATACAACAACAACAACAATAAAAATACAACTCAATTGCACCTGGCCCACTCAGGAACCAAAAGAAGATCCAGGTATGCGTCCGCTTCCAAATCTGAATGCCATTAAGTTCAATAGATAAGATATATTCAGTAACGTACTAATAAGTAAAGAGATAAATGTTAAGACATCCTAATCAATTAAAGTCTTATTATACATACTTATTCTTCAATGGGTAGGCTGTGAAGTCTTTTGACACACGAATTTCTTATCTTACTTTGCGCACATGTTCCGTCGTCTGTTTCCATGTCATTAATATCACCCAAATCACAATTGTCGTGTCTCTCCGTGTTATCACCTTTATCTTCTTTGGTATCATAATGATTATCTTATGAGGCCTCCACTCAAGACTCAATCTGTAATGTGTGATTAGAAAAGTGTGAAAGACAGAATCAACGTAATTGATTAAAAAACAACGACGATCAATCAAGATGAATGCCATAAGCAAATAAAAACATACCTTTAGAGGATATTATGAAGCTCCACAAACATCAGCCCGAACTCGATCACACCATACGAACATAAAATATGAACTATTTTGCAAATATGAGCTGGTTGCTGGTTGATTTGCCATTAATGGTGCAGGTCCTAATGGCTCATTGTACCATAACACAATCAGAAAAACAGTCAATGACTGACCTAGCGAAAAGACTGGCTGTTGTAGCAAATCAGCCTTCCGCTGTCCTACTTCATCATTTTAGTTAAGATTAAAAGGCTTGCTTGTTTGCACCATTTGCTTTTTTAAAACTAATCATCTTATTATTGTGCATGGAAGTTGCAACAAATCGGTTTATATTGTTTGGATAAACATATCCTGCTTTCGACCATGGACATTCACAACAATACAAATTATATAAGGATGAAACATATTTACTTATTTACGTGATTTTCAAATAATTTGATAGGCATTTATTCTGATTTTCAAATGATAAGTAATGTAATTCCACGATTAACTGAATGCTAAAACCCTAGCAAATGCCTCTTTGTGTGATGGTTTGTTGAAGTTGAGATATATCAAGAAGATCGCGAGCGAATAGATATATTACAATACTAAAGTGTTCAGCCACATGAGCATTCAATAGGATTTTGGTCAATTTATCCAAAATAGTTAGTAATTTTGGTCAAGCGGGTTGAAAGTATTCATGTATTATATGTAAGATTTTCTATAATATTAACGAAGAACAAACAAAAAATAATCGACTTTTGAAGCTATAGAACCAACAAAAATTGAATAAGTTAGAAAGACATAATTCAGGATAGGAAGTAGAATAACATTACATCAACATTAATCCTAGATGGATACATCTACCATACTGCGCGCTACAATTAACATTCAATCTGATTCCTACATTACATCTTCTACAAATCAAGTCGAAATCATTTCCCCTAACGAAAGCATCATCATCATACAAAAAATTAAGATATACCAACAACCATCCCGATAAATTCCAGAGAGTTAGCTTTTGGGGTCATTAATTGCGTAGCATATTAATGGTGTTGTTTGGCCAGGTCATACCGGAATACATAGGCATTGGTTGTGCAGGTTGTTGGGCTTGCTGCTGTTGTTGTTGTTGTTGGTTCGCAGCGTTGTTGTAGGGACTCGGACCTGAGCTCGTAGCCATTGTTGCATCAAGTTCGACAATAAATGGTGCAGCTGGATGTCATTCTCCCGTGGGATCATTGAAAGAGGATCCTTCTTCATATAACTGAGTTTCATCATACGCGTATCGAGTAGAATCAGTACCACTTAATGGCGCGTCGAAAGTATAATACAAACGACTGCCTTTGGTACAATGCCTCTTGCCAGGAACACTGTAAGGTGTACGTACGTCTTCTAACATAAAGTCATCACTGTTTTGCGCACCTGAAGGAGCCTTCCTCTTTTCCAACGCCTCTAATTCAGGTAAATCAGATTTCCATTATAAGGAAAAAAATTATTAAAATTTTAAGCTTCATTTTGTACTCTACCGACCTACTTGCAAATGACACTGAACAGTAAAGATACACATTATAGCAAAAACAAAATATAAATAAATTAAATATCACTTCAGTTAATAAGAAGGTTACCAAAAATTATATACGTGGCTGCAAATCACATAATACGAATGTATCCGAAATTAAATCTATTAATCGTATATGAAGTCACTTTTCAATAACACTATAGAGAGCAATTAATCCATCTATCGGAACATACCCATCATCATCCTGAAGACGATATCTAAATCAAGGACATCATTTTCCAACTTAAGGACTGCAGCTTAGGAGGTTGCAACCATTGATAACAGACTTTGGGTAGCCTTCGACCTGTTCAACCCATTCTCCTTTTAGCTATTTCTTTATTCGTAAACTCGCCCATTTGAGATCCACTTTGTAGCTGTTGGATAATGGATAAACAACTAAAACAACCGTTTATCTTAGTTTCGAAATTAGGATTAATCATTTACCTGTATACCCCAATCCTAAGTTTTGCATCAATAAGTTTCTTGTATATGGGAAGCACTAAACTGTTCGCTTGTTTCCAGCCATCATATACGTTCATGCTGCAGGATACGTGTCACCTACAACGGCATCAACATCTTCCTGATTACAATTTTAAAATCTCACAATAGTAGGAATTAATGAGAAATCGCTGTTGCTAAATTTAAGCTGCATATTTTTACCCGTTCTGATAAATTTGATAAACACGGCCAAATTGCCACTAATTTCAGAAAGGGTGAAAAGAACAAAGGGTAAAATTAGTAGTTCTATTACAATGTAGCAAAATATTAGTAGTTCATTTTCCGCATAAATAAATAAAATCTGTGGGTAAAATTGACATACCCTGCTTGTAGCTTCCTTGGAGTCTTTGGGAACACCTTAATTAGAGTTGGAGTCAACTGAACGAAACACATGTATGTTTGTCATTACCATTGAGCAACTGTGTTTTAAAAAAGTAAAATAGAGGTTGTCATAACCTGATGAGTTTCTCAAAAACGAACATACCTGAACATGCCAAACGTGCAAATCTTGTTCACTTGTGCAATGCGCGTCATCCATTCCTAATATATCAAGAATCTTTTCTAATTTCAGTAATCTTGGCAGGAGTAGATTTACCCATAGAAACAGATACTTACCATTCCATATCCACCAGTAACTGATTCAACATACTTGCCGTGACAGTAAATTTTTTCTGAACAATCTACTTTTGCATCGAAATATAACGGCTTATGTTAATCCAACAAATGAATATAACTTTCAAACTTATGCCCACGCTAAGTGAATGGGTCGACAGTATCACCTGAAATTAATAGTATCATACTGATCAATCTCATAATAGCAGCATACAATGTTGTAACTTTCTGGTGGATATAAACAGATACAATCTTCCAATATAGATCACCTACATTGAAATCGTTGTTGCTAAATTTAAGCTGCATATTTTTACCCGTTCTGATAACTTTGATAAACACGGCCAAATTGCCACTAATTTTAGAAAGGGTGAAAAGAACAAAGGGTAAAATTAGTAGTTCTATTACAATGTAGCAAAATATTAGTAGTTCATTTGCCGCATAAATAAATAAAATCTGTGGCTAAAATTGACATACCCTGCTTGTAGCTTCCTTGGAGTCTTTGGGAACACCTTAATTAGAGTTGGAGTCAACTGAACGAAACACATGTATGTTTGTCATTACCATTGAGCAACTGTGTTTTAAAAAAGTAAAATAGAGGTTGTCATAACCTGATGAGTTTCTCAAAAACGAACATACCTGAACATGCCAAACGTGCAAATCTTGTTCACTTGTGCAATGCGCGTCATCCATTCCTAATATATCAAGAATCTTTTCTAATTTCAGTAATCTTGGCAGGAGTAGATTTACCCATAGAAACAGATACTTACCATTCCATATCCACCAGTAACTGATTCAACATACTTGCTGTGACAGTAAATTTTTTCTGAACAATCTACTTTTGCATCGAAATATAACGGCTTATGCTAATCCAACAAATGAATATAACTTTCAAACTTATGCCCACGCTCACATGTATAATCTGATGTCATTATCACATAAGGAACATCGGTTTGGCATTCACCAATGATCTCTATATTTAACATGTTAAGGGGCGTTTGGTATTAAATGTTCTTCGGTCATATGCTTATAAGGTTCGTCGAGCATATAATATATAGTAATGGGAATCATCTGTTTTGTCCTTTTTGATTACTCAAACTGAATCATTCAGTTGACTCTTTACTTTACTCAAACTGAATCATTCAGTTGACTCTTTACTTAAGTCAAAGCTGATGTCCGAGCAGTTACTCTTTACAAAATATTAACAAATGGCCTTTTTTTTTTTTTTTTTTTTTTCCTTCCCAAATAATAGATTTTTGATCCTAAAACATTGAGTTCCCACACAGGCCACCCCAAAATTGTTTATGCCAATTATGTACTAATAGCTTTAGACCGAAACGCACACACAACAGAAAGTGTACCCGGCGCTGACGGTGTTCTAATCTCAGCTTGTCTGCATTTGCCATTTCATACTCGCCATTTTCTGAACACCTCTGATCTCGTCTAAACCTTATGACTTCCACATCCGAGTCTCTTGAAAACGGACCCGTATGTCTTGACTGAGAATCTTTTAGCTGGTATTGTTGCCTTTCAAAATTAAAATAGACACGGAAGATTAATTGCTTTTAGGTAAACAGTAACTACTGATATAACAAAAAAGGTTCAGATGCAAATGATGTTCTACTAACTCAACTCCCGTATTCTCCTTTCCTTTTCAACTCACTCAAAGATGAAAGACATTATATCACTGGAGCAAATGAAAACAGATACAGAACATTATAAGGTTGAACACAATATGTATACCTTAAGTGCGGTGGATAATTTGTTCCATTCTGCTCGTTCTTCGTCTGTACCTTGTTTGACGTTTGCAAGAACCTTTATCTTAGTGTCACAGACCTGATCAACCACAAACACAAAAGTTTTATTATGAAATAGATACAGATATTACATAAGGATTAGAATAATAAACTTAAAAATTTCTTGTTACCTCTTCCTCTAAACGTTCCAAGACGCTTTTCTTGGATGTCTTAGAAGTAGAACTCTTTCCCTATTCCTCATCAACCTGTCAAACAGATAAAATTAACTGTAATTTATAGTAAAATGATTAGCACCAACTTAAGAAAAAAAATGATTATATTCATCTCTTGCAGTCTGCGCTCGTAATTTTCAACCCATTTGACCCGTACCTCTTTTGGCTAACGGAGGTGTGAAGGGGTTTCGGCATGTCCTGTACCACACATTATCCAGTCTTTTCAAAGCCTCATATGAATATACCCCACCAGCTCCACCAACTTCTCCACCAACAGAAATGCTCTCCATTACTTTTCTAAACTCCTTTTAATTTATGAATTCATAATAATCAGGTTTTCTTCTTTATTTATGTAGGGGAATAGCATGGCACTGCAACTACCTTGGAGATCTATTGTTGGCACTATCCTTCAGCTTAACCTATGGGATTAGGTGACTTTCGCAAACTTTTTCGAGTCTATTTGAAAAAGTACCTGATTTTATTAATTTTGAAGGTCAAATGGATTACACAGCGTATTCAAAATTCAACTTCACAAATTGCCACTTACCTCAATTACGGATATGGTGCTCCATTATATAAGTCCACTGCACCAGAAATCTGCCAATTGGTATCTATTTACATTCCAATTTTACAATTCATCATTTTCGATCGAATATCTTTCTTCTTGTATATTCTGACTGGTGACTATCCAGGAACTTGTGATCTGCCATTACATAATCAACACACACATTAATTTAAAAAAAAAAAAAGTTTTGTTGCTTCACTTACTTGCTTCTCAACTGCAGTGCCATATAAGGTAGCTTACGCTTTATGTGGAAGTCGACTGCCTTTGTTTTACTACTTTGCAGGATTGATTAGCTCATCAATCCTGCATTTGATGACAATACCTCATTGATCATCTCTTAAAAAAAGTATAATGAAATAAAATGAATTTTTTCCTTAATTAAGTGATGTATACATAGTATAAGACTAATTAATTTTTCCTTAAAACACACCAAAAAACATTGAAAAAAGAACATGGTACTTACTTGTCATCATAAAGTCACTACTATTGAGCCTAAAAACTGATACAAATCATTAGCAAATTCAATATCAAGATTGTTTGGTATGTGTTCTGAAGTTGCAATAAATTAAGAAGATGCCTTATTATATCTGCAGTTGTTAGGGTTTGTTTGTGGTGGCAGGTGGTGATTTTGAGGTGTGATGAATTGACATTAGTGTTTAAGGGATATAGGGTTGGTGAAGATTGACGTTTCAAAAATATAGGGTCGTGATTTTGAGGTGTGATGAATTGAGATTAGGATTTATCATTATAAAAATTAAAAAGAAAAACATACCCCATTACATGCGTTTCTTCGGAGATATCTAAACCAACAGAGTACCAAATCTGCATTTTGTTCCATATCTGAAAAAACTGGCAGTACTAACAATATATCCGATAAAGCTAACAGTATTAACTTTCTTGAGCCAGCAGTATTAATGAAACAAATAAATAACAATAATCCAAATAAGAAGAGGAGTACCCAATAACCTGTTCACAATCAAACAAATGAATCAATTTATTTTCTATAAAATAACAACTCACAAACCTGACAAATTATAATTAATTGGCTCTAATACATGAACACCTAAAAAAGACAGTAGATGAGCATTAGAGAAAAGAAAAAAGAAAAGATATTAGGGTTTTTGAGAAAAAATATATTATGAATGAAGTGCAGATTTTTTTTACCTGTATGTTTTGATTAGGGTTGGCTAACTTGTAGGGATTCTCCTAATTATCTAATATAATTAATATTGCAGAACTATATTTAAGGAAAAGATATGCCTGATAATTTAAATTGCTCTTTTGTCTAGTATATCTTTTTTGTTTTAGGTACTTCATCACAATCAATGGCTTGGTTCCATTGGTTGAGACGTCTCCATGTTAACCTAAAGATGCATGTTCGAATCTCACTATGGTCATTTTTTAAAATTTCGAAATTAAAAGTCAACATACGAATAATCTGGTCAAATATTGCTTAGGTGGCATGCTTAGGTGGAATAAGAGCATGATTACTCATCAATCCAGCGCTTATTCATCAATCCTGCATTTGATGACGTCATACGCATCCTGTTATATATAATATGTAGATATATGTATATATATATGTATATATATATAATATATATATATATATATATATATATATATATATATATATATATATATATATATATATATATATATATATATATATATATATATATATATATATATATATATATATACTAGACTTCAAAGCCCGGCCGTTGGGCGGGCATGACTTGTAATAATAGTTTGGGTGGTTTTTGTCGTATTTAAACTATGTTTCAATTTTGTTACATGAAACACAATAAAATGTAGTGACGTATATGTAAAAACAATAAAATATAGCCACCCATATTTGTTGTTTGGTTGTTTTTTGATGTGAATATTTCGTCCTTTATTATTTGTACTAATACGAAGCATTTTATTTTCTTTCACGCCGGAGGCATATAAGTGTATCTAGCCTAAACTTGAATAGCTTATATTTGAAAATGAATAAAGAATTCATGCACTATCCGTTTTACAACAATAACTAAGTTTTAAATTTATGTTAGACTTCAAAGCCCGGCCGTTGGGCGGACATGACTTGTAATAATAGTTTGGGTGGTTTTTGTCGTATTTAAACTATGTTTCAATTTTGTTACATGAAACACAATAAAATGTAGTGACGTATATGTAAAAACAATAAAATATAGCCACCCATATTTGTTGTTTGGTTGTTTTTTTATGTGAATATTTCGTCCTTTATTATTTGTACTAATACGAAGCATTTTATTTTCTTTCACGCCGGAGGCATATAAGTGTATCCAACCTAAACTTGAATAGTTTATATTTGACAATGAAAAAAGAATTAATGCACTATCCGTTTTACAACAATAACTAAGTAAACAACTACATATGCTCTTTTTACATAACTATTTTTAGTTTGTTACTTTCAAGAGAATAACTATTACAATTAAGTTTAATAAGCGAAATTACATTTGACAATAAAAATGTGTATCCGGAGGAAGAAAACATGAAACTACAATGTTGATCTCGTCAAATGAAAAAGATACAAACGTACAAATTTCTATATTGAATGCATTAACACTGAAAATAAATGAACGTTAAGATTTATAGAACAATTAAAATATACAAAGTAAATTAATGTAAATTTTCTTCAAAGTTTAATCTCAATTAGACATTGCGGACGTCTGATGAGTACTCTATTACATGCAATTTACTATAAATAAATCTCTGTCAGCAATCCCACACACCCCGTAGGCTATATAAATAGTGTCGTGAAAACACATAGGGATGCTTGTGTGCCCAATTTAACCCGTCTTCTATTTTTCCTTCACAATAATACACGCTCTTTATTGTAATTGTTAATTACTGAGACATATAAAAAACGAATCTTGGATTATTTAGCGATTAGCAATTGTCCACGTTCTTTCTATTCTTGCTTTGTATTTTTTTCCTTTGTAATTTTCACGCTCTTTATTATAACAGTTAATTACGAAGAGACATAAAAAACGAATCTTGGATCATTTAGCAATTAGCAATTGTCCATGTTCTTTATATGTGATTTTCTTTTGTTTTACATTGTCATTATTAGTGTATTTGTAGGTCTTGGACAAACTATTATTTTGAATGCCCAGATGATATGGTTGTTCACGAGATGTTTAACGAATGAATAAGAAAGATGGAATAGACGTGTACAACTTCCTTAACTCGGTTAGAGATAATGAGTGTGAAGGTGATAATGAATGTTTATGAGGTGATTTAAAGGCCGATGGATGACCATGCTTTGTAATTTTTTCTTTTGTAATTTTAACGTTCTTTATAATAATTGTTAACTACTGAGACACCTAAAATACGAATCTTGGATTATTTAGCGATTAGCAATTCTCCATGTTTTGTATTTTATGTATTGTTTTGTTTTACATTGTCAGTATTAGTGTATTTGTAGTCGTTTTTATTTGTCAAAGTGATTTGGTAGTTACTAATGGCTCAACTTTTTATGCATTCATTGTAAATGGGTCGGCTACAAATATTGTGTGTGAGAGTTTTAGAAGTGTGCAAGATATAAATTCTTAATAGCTTCTATAAAATGCATTTAAGCAACCATAGAATCTTTGCCTCCGACCCGACCAGGAGAGAACACAGGGACATTCTCTTGGGGAGCCAGAACATCTCCACCTTCATTTGCATCTGGCTGAATGAAGACCCGTCCCAGAGGCTTGAGAAGTGTGTAAAGTACTACCATCTGTCTACGTCACTTGTAGGCGTCTGGCCTTCTCCCTCTTTCGAGTTCTGAAAACCAATGCTTTCCTGCAAAATTGCAGTGTCATTTTATTATAACATGGGTTTGTGAATAAGTGCTAATCACATCTTAACCACTACACTAACACAATGTTTTGTATTTGTTCTAGAAACTAAAATCTATAAACACAAGGAAGGATAGACACTTATTTAGAAAGCTTAACCCGAATAGCATACCTACTGCAGTTTGATTCATATGAGGATAAGTTTAGAAATCTTTCACAATAATTGAAAAAAGTTAACTAAACATTAAAATAAATCATTTTTAGAATACATATAAATGTTGATCTAAAAAAAATATTACATGAATCTAAAAAAAATATAACCTTTATAAAAATTTAGACATCAGCCCATACTACACAACAAAATTTTAAGTTGCAAACCATCCACAAAAAATATGCATCGGGGATAGTTTATATATTTAGAAAGCTTAACCCGAATAGCATACCTATTGCAGTTTGATTCATATGAGGATAAGTTTAGAAATCTTTCACAATAATTGAAAAAAAGTTAACTAAACATTAAAATAAATAATTTTTAGAATACATATAAATGTTGATCTAAAAAAAATCATGTATTCAAAACAATATTACATGAATCTAAAAAAAATATAACCGTTATAAAAATTTAGACATCAGCCCATACTACACAACAAAATCTGTTGCAAACCATCCACAAAAAATATGCATCTGGGACAGTTTATATAACAATACAAAATTTTATTTTTCTTTGTGTAGAATACCATTGCATTTTTGAATCTATTCTAATCTTCTATTATTTTGACATGAAACCACTTATGTTCTCCTACACGCCTAGAGTAAAGATACCGATATAATGTCTTTTTAAACTCTTGCATTTTATATCGTAAAACAACAACCTTAAATTCCAAATACCATGACGTCGAATTATCAAAATAAAATCCGTCAAAATAATATACACAAGTAGATTTTTATTTTTATTTTGAAAAAGCAACAGAAATAACATACCAAGTGACATAACATAATATAACACTTCTTGAAACCAAACTATTAGCGTAACTGTCCCTATGTATAGTGTCTTGCTGATGAGCTTCTTATGAATGGAATTATAATGTTTCGGTAAAAGGACGTTGTGTTCGAAAAGAGGTTCCCTAGGCCATAAATGGGTTTGATATCTGATATAATAATGGCGACCCATTTGGTTAATCAAGAACCAATGTAAAATAGTGTTCTCTAAAGAAAACAATTTTATTTTTTTACCGCAAATCATTAAATGAGGTCTGCAACATACAATTTAAATGTTCTTTTTGAGTAAGCAAAAATAGTAAATGGTCGGTCAAGCTTGGTGTACCAATCAAGGCATGAAATCTAAGATAGTTGAAATTTCGATCCTATATATATTTTAGATTTACTCATGATAGATAGATACTTTCTACAGTAAAAAGATATCTACACTTGCCTTATAATTGTATTTGCAATTGGCGTAAGAGTAGTACTAACTACTTAGTAAGAAGAGTTGACAGATTAAAAAATAATGCAAAATACCTTTTTCCAATCCAGTTTCTGCAACGGAAATATAATATGTAGAAATATTACCAAATTACAACCAAAGTCACTCTTATCTCAATTCCACATAATGGTACGAAAAGCTATATAGTCAGCCGGTATACACATGCGGAAAGATGGTTAGCTGAAAAATTCTCAGACAACGGATTTCTGAAGAGATACTATGGCTTACAAATGCCAGTTTATGAGTTGAACTGTTCCAGCTATGTTTTAGAACATCCTATGTTGTATTAACAACAGGAGTCGCAATGGTGTTTCCATACTTCAACGAAATATCAGGTCTTTTAGGGGCTTTAAACTTATGACCATTGGCGATATATTTACACATGGAAAGGATCCGAAAATGGGTGGTTTTGCAAATTCTCAGCGGTGTTTTGATGGTGATTTCCACATTCGCTTTAATCGGGTCGGTTTCGGCACTCATAGAAGCTAAGATAAGATAATAGATAGGCAAAATAGTTATTTAATGGTAACAAATGTACATAAGCACGGCTTTTTTTATATCCAACATGCCGGACACTGTGTTATGCAGTATTTCTGTTACAGCAATGCCAAACACCCTCTAATTCAGCAACAATCATAGTATACAAATAGCAAACTTGGCATCTTAAGGTTAGATTGTGTGAAATGTTTTAAAGTTCTTACAAACTTAATCGACATGTGATGCATAGGTTGCAAGATTGTCAGCACCTCATCATGAGTACTCTCCTCTATGTTCATGCTACTACAGCGGCATGCTTGCTATACTACCATTTGCTTCACCTGCATGTTGACAGAATGATGAGTCTGTTGCCTATTACTCAGATATGAAGAATAATTAGACGTTTCAAATTGGCAATTGAACTCAATGCTAACAGCATTAAAAGTCTTACACTTGGGTCGATATAGGATACATTTGGTATACATCGTGTTAAATATCTATTGGAAAAATGGATCATGCGAGTGCATAGAGTGTTTTTGAATAGTGCCACATTCTAAGAATTCTTTTAGTGGGACTTTAGAATGTAACAAAGTGACCTAAAGCGCAGTTTTGTCATCATCCTTATTAACCAAAGTCAATGACCTGAAGCGCGGTTTTGTCATCATCCTTATTAACCAAAGTGAATAAACATGCGACATTCTAGTTAATTTTCATTTGACCTGCACTAAAATTGAGTAAATCCTGAGTCTAAATTTGATGAACTTACCGTAACAGTGTGGGGCCCAACTGGATTTATTATCACAAATGGTAACTGCATGGCAAGAAAAAAAAGAGTGAGTAACATCCTTTTATTTTCATAATTTTAAATATTAAGTGATCCAAATCATATGACTCGATAAAAAATACATCATTACAACAAACGTCTCACCAGTTGACTCACAAGCAGGTTATTGTTCATGGATGAAGCAACGGCTTATGTTGACTCACAAACTGATGCTGTAATTCAGAAAATCATACGTGAAGACTTTGCTAATTGCACCATTGTTAGCATTGCTGACAGGATTCCAACTGTCATGGACTGTGATCGGGTTCTTGCCATTGATGCAGGTAATTTAGGTGGAAAATAGGGGTATCAATATGGGTTAAAATGGGTATTTTTGTTTTTTTGTCCAATACCTTACAATGGGGCATAGCATAACGCCTTGAAAATTCGAATCATTAGTTTTTATCTTCGAGTAAGATTCTGGATTGAAGGGCAAGCTAAAACAGCCTACACTTTATTATTATCAAATCAAATAGTAAACATGATATAGCGGATGCCATTTAGTCTAAAAAGTGAGCAAGAAATACAGCATTTAATTGAACTACAAAGTACTTTAGGAAGTAGTGCAAAAATGTTTAAAGTACTTGATGAACTTTTTAGTGACATCAATAATAATGAGGTAAAACCATCAAGAAATCAGTTTGTGTACAGGTATGAGTACAAATTATGACTGAAAACTGATGGATTGGCCACATAACGCCTTTTTCTCTGGCGATGATCAGACTTAGAGGACATTCCTGAAACTTCATAATCTACAGTTACTTGATATTTACCCGCCTCCTTTTTAACCCTTTACAGAGATCAGTCAAAAAATCCACAATGATAAACCTGCTATGTGCATTACCAAAAAAAAAAGATGTCAGATGGAACTAAATGGGAAGAAAAAAAAAATTAGTGAGGTTTTATATTCTATAGTATAGTACACGATTTCCATTACTCTTCAAAATTTACGCAATCCATAATAGCCCACTCATATGTAAATGAGTCTAAATGACCACCTTATCAGGATATAGTAGACAAATTGACATTGATGAGACTCACCTGTGCATTGCCACATAAAATAAACTGACCAGTATGGTCATAATCAAGGGCAGGAACTGCACTGTCCACAACAATCTTACTTATCACCTATCATTTTTTCGGAAACTTGACATGCAAACTTTTTTGTGGCACAATTTTCTCCTAGCCTATTATGCAATGCAGAGCGTTTTATTAGTAAAACCGTGAAAAAGTTATATATATTTTTTCCAGTTTATCAAAGAGGTCTTACATGTTTCTTGATCAATAGTAACTGCAGCTGTCAAACGAACCCCATACGAACCACGACCTCTCATTGATTTTGCTAAAGGAGCAATGTTCATAATAGCTTTAAGAAGCTGTGACTTGGCAACTAAAGGATCCCCAATTATCATCATGTTAACATCACTGCAGTTAGCTTAAACTTTATTAATTTTATCCTATTATGTTTAATACAGACAAACAAAATATTTGCATAGCTTATCAGCTATGTAAATGCTGATAATGTACCTTGAATACGGTTATCAGAAGTCTCGGTAGTTTCCATATCAACAGTCTTATTATTATCTAAATCAACAGTCTTGTTGGTATCTAGATCAATAGTCTCGTCGATATCAGTATCAACAGTTTCATTGGTATCTAAATCGGCAATCTTGTCGGTACCTGAATTAGTAACTTTAAGGGTGCCATTCAAATCAGATCTGCCAGGTTGAGGCTCAAACTTTCAGTTTGACTTTATGTATATTTTTAAGAAACTAATGTATTTGACATGATTTAGGATATTGCAATTATTCAAATACACTCTAGGAGACAATTGACATCTTTAATCCATCGTCATGTAAAATAAATTTCAGATGAGTAACTAACAATGATACTGACATACTGTCCTGATTAAGTAACACATGAAGCATATTAATTTACCTTTTCAAAGTAGTTCATTGAACACATACCCGATGATCCGGGACCACAGGTGCATCACTTGCAAGTTGCTGACAGTCCTACATCAAAATACATGCGAATGAATCAGTCACAACAAATATTAAACAATAATGTTATCATCAGTCTTAAGCTGCTTATCACGAAAAAGAAACAAAGAGTAACAAACTAAATCTATGTGATATGGAGTGAAACCAAATGATAGAGGCACCCTAGGATCTTGGGTAGCTTTGTAGAGCCAGTAGGTGCTCTCTAACAGTTCCTGGTGTAGTGGGCGCAGTGGAATGAAACCTTGCTGCCCGGATGCATAAAGATTTTTATTTTATTACTTTAAAAAACTTGACCCCAGAAAGGTTTTATCTTTAAAATTTGATTTAAGCCTTTAAAATATTTAAGCCGCCCCTGACTCTTGGTAGTTCCTAGCAAGATCAAATGGTTACAATGAAGTTTGGCCGACTTGCCTCCACGTGATCATTTTAGGCTGTTATAAAACCTCTCCTTTGTGCCTCATCTAGCCACTCTTTGTAGTTGATCAAACTCGATAAAACTGTGTCACCATTGGCTCTTCACATCGAGTCGTTTGACCTACAACATATAATAGTCCAGCCTTGATCATCGCTATCATAAGCGAGCATCACACCGATCTCTCTCAATATCGGGTTTTCATCAAAAGACTTCCCATATTGAAACTTGGAGTGTAACATGCTCATATTGACTTAGGTCCCTGGTAAGAACAAAATAGAAAGTAGTGAGGGAAAACTCTCTAGTCGAGTAAGAGAACTGAAAGTTTCAGTTGAATATTAAACTCCTATCAAAACTTATCCAGACCACAAGCATTACAGAAAAGAAATTACATTTAGGTACGTATGACTGGTGAAGGAGGTAATAGATCATGTTTGGTCCTAATATAATAGAATCCAAGTTATAGAAAGCATACAAACACTATCTTCTTAAGATATTATACAGTACTAACTTTAGTAGTGAAAGAATCACGAGCCTCTCAGTAAAATATCATGAAGCATACCTCAACATCAAGCATCTGATCATAGTTTTGGAAGCAAAAACATACAAAAAATTAAATGAAATTACACATATAAAACATTTTTGAGATATAGTTATAAACTATCAGCAGTCACCACAAAAAGTCTATAAGCTAATAGTTACCCAAATGGTTTTTAGTATGACTAAGATTCAAGAGCCTCCCCCAAGCCTATCTTTGCGAATTGTACGGATAAAAACGTACGTGACCCATTTGGACATGTACTTAAATTATCAACCTAAATTTACCGCTATGAAAACTCTAATTATCAACAATTTGGACCGAGTTGGTTGAACTCAGCTGATTAAATATATAAAAAATTCATTTTACCAACAGTAAAAATAATGTTTGACAGCAGGCCTTACCAAGAGAGGATGTTTGGAACAACGTACTTGTCAAGTTCCATACGGACCTTTTCCAGCTTGCTCATTTACGGCTGTTAAAGACATCCAAGATTGATAACATTCATCAATCTTGCACTGACATTGAGTAACAGCTCTTGTATCCTCTTTTCTTACTTTTATACCGATTGCTTTCGCTTTAGTTTCTTCTGCAATATCAAATTTTAGTTTGCGTCATTCATTAGCAATATAGCATTAATGTACTAATAAGGATAGATTTAGCATACAGTCCCATGCTGGAAAGTATTCTGAACTTTATCGCTAACAGAATCCCGATGTTCTTGTATCTGACATGGAATGCTCAAAACCAATATATGTTAATTAGATTTTTAGCTTAACATGCTTGACCCATTAGATTTAAATGGATGAGAATATTACCTGCAATTAATATGGTAGCACCCTTTAGCAAGTTCAAACATCTTCCTGCACTTAATAAACTGACACCAACGAATTCACGTGGCCTGGTTTCAATAATGTCTCGTTTATTTATTAAAGTATTTTGTACAAATATGTTTCCCAGGACAAAACCAAACATATACTATGCACAACTTAGATAAGACACCACATTAACTATCGACTGCCATGGTTTCTAGACTTTGTTTGTGTATACAGGCTTGCATCAAAAAAAGCAGGACCAAGCCCTTCTCTGTGCTTCCTTCTTATCGCAAGTTGCGGTGCAAGTTCATTATCTATTGTTTGCACAGCCTGCATGCAAAAAATTGTAAATGACCCAATTAAACCATATATGGCACATACAGCAAGGTAAGACAACTTTACCTTTTCAGTTGCAGCCTGTTCAATCAATGCACAACCCAAATCAAGTCAAGTAGTTCATTTGTAATATGCACATTCAGAGACTGAAGAGGGTTTCTTAGCTGACTTGATATTGAACCACGCAGAGGTTCCTAATAACACGGTAGGTAAAGATCAGTCATTTACGAAGAGAAACGTGACTTAAAAAAGTACGAAAAAACAGTTCATAAAAAAACCTTGCATGTCACGTGAGCTAGGCTTCCAGCCAGACTGGCAACCATCAAGTGAGCTGCACTGTGTATACGGCTCTCATCCGACTCCATAGCATAGTCCTGCCATTGTAATTAAAAGATTTTACGGTAAGAGCTTGAGACCAAGACACCTTTTGCACACAATAAACAAAATGGAACAGCGTAAAGTCACCTTTATGACAAGTTCTTTTGTTGTTTGAGTTGCTATAGAGACACTACGCTGCACAATGCTTAAAACAATTTCTTTGATAGCCATTTCCATAGACGCTCCAAGCACACTGTAAAAAAACAACAGTAAGTAGTATAAACCTAAGAATATTTCATTTACTAATAATCATATAGAGGCAGTAGAACGGTTGGGTAGGTAATGGGCTGAAGATTAAAAACCAGGTCAAGGTGGATTGGACAGACCAGTAAACACCTTTTAGTACGCTTTTATTAAATGTTGTAAATAGTTAACTATTGTAAGAAAAAAGGTTCTTAAAAAACATGTCACATGAGCTAGACTACAAAAACAATAAACCCATGTTTCCTTTTCTAGAATGATTTACGACATTGTATGCCTTTGAATGCATGTTAGCCCGACTCGCCCGACTCTTGACCCATTTGACAAGTTCCATTTTTTTATTTATTTCAATATTTTTCCCATTTTACCTGTTACCATTTCCATACATATGGGCTGAGATTTCCACCTCTATAATAATAAGGTGAGAAGATAGAACATCTGAAAGTGCATATGCAGGCCTAGAGCTTGGAGCTTGGGGTTAATAATAACTTGTTGGTCCATATTTGATGATGGTATCTGCAAAAGCAACTTGCTTCTAAGTTGATGAATAAATAATTATTAATTACAAAAAACAAAAAAAAAAAGGATTGTAACAAACCTGAGGAAGCGGCAGTTGTGCTTGTAGAAGTCCCTGAGCAGATGGAAGCCTATCAGATAACGATAAAGCCGCCTCCTCACTTAAAGTAGCAGTTGGAAGATGGTGAGGAGCAGCATACTACCCACCAAAATAACTCAGCACCATTAAACCGTGAATAAAAAGGAAATGGCTTTAAGTGTACAACATATAAAATTATCAAACCTGAGACATTATACGAGAATGACCACTCGGGTAGGATGAACTACCAACTTCAACAGGTAACTCAACTCCTCGACCTTGGATGCCAAAGAGGTCATTGAGGAGCTTAGCATTTAAAGTCCCATCAAGAGGCTTGTAAGAAAAACAACAAACATTAGCTAGTAAATGTTAGAAGATTACGCTTGTAAGAAATAATAAAATGTTCACCTTCCTCCAGGTCTTATATATGCATCCCATGTTCATCTCACTTGCATGTATATATACGACAATCTGGAATTAAGTGGTTTCTGAAATAAGCAATTGAATGAATAACTTTGTAATTGCACATATTTATACAAAAGCAATACAATTTTTGTATAATAAATTCAGTCAATGAGGCGTTGCCTCACTGCTGAAGTTGTGCAAAACGATGCAGACTTGTAAAAACTAATCAGAGTTGAAAATTATAACAGTTGCCTCGATTAGTGCACCCATATTAGTACTGCTTCCTTGATAATAATGATAAAATTCAAGGGGTAAGCTTGCTGAATAATCATGTCATCTGCTAGGACTTGGAACTTTAGATCATTGTTTCTCAGATTTCATATCGGGTGCTGGACTTGAGGCTCCTTTTGTTTGACCCTCATTTATTTTATTCCTGACCGAATTTATCTCCATCTTTCAAATTGCTTTGATCTTCTGAGTTTAAAGCATTTCCACCAGTTTTATTTTGAGAGTCGGCAGCAGTTGCAATGGCATCTTTTGCACCATCTGTGTCAGCTGCAGCCTTTGCTTGGCACTCATCTTCCTCAACTGCAGCACGAATTCTTTCGCGAAACTTTTTGTCCTCCTCCGGGAGAAAATGGCCTGTGAGATTCATAAAACAAAACCATAGGTAAAGTTGCAATAATGTTGGTACATACTCATTTACAAATGGCCACCTCATTTACAATATTTAACAACTGCTAGTAAGTGAGTACCTATGATTACTCTGAACCGCCAGTTGATGGCCGAAGCATGTCCTGCTCGGAACATAAACCATTATTTTCATCTTAGAAATAGAGTTTAAGTATTTCAAATGAAGCGCGTTATAAAAAAAACAAAAAAAGTTGGTATATCATATACATAAACATACCCTCCATACAGAAGGTGGTTCCCTAAAGTTGTGAGTCCAATGGATATCAGAAATGGAAGCTGCAAGAGTGCCACAATCGCTTGTAGCACTTGATAATAGTTCCAAGAAATCTTTCTTTTTTCATTTTGCAATATGTTTGGAGAATAATGTATAGTTGTGGTCAAGATTTCATAAGAACGGTGTATAGAACACCTGCAATATAGTTAATTCTAATACATAAGATGTGACTGTAGAGTAAGTTCATGGTATTCTGATTTTCTGAAAGAATCAAGGGAAGAACGGTGTATAGAACACTTGCAATATAGTACTGCCCTACCTACAAAGCCACAGTACTTATCCGAATGCTGATTTTTACATGCTTCCCTGAAAGACCTGACACTCAAATCTCTAACATAAAAAATCTAAAGTAGCTGTGGATATGCAGACTTTCCCGACGCATTTGATGTCGAAACTATCACAACTCTTCTCTATAACTTTATTATGTGAAACAAAACTACTGGATGGGGAAACAGCCCATGCTTGAGCAAAAGGTAAATTGTGGATGTCACACACTGTTTTCAGAATACCAAAGATTGTATCCAACAAAAAACTTCAAATCAAACTATCCTGAATAACATAATAGAGGGTGTTCGGTTAAGCTCATATGTGAGCTTATGAACTTATGTGTTTTTTGCCTACTTTTCATGGAGACATAACAAAATACGAAGAAAATATTGCTCACGTTAGGCCGCTGCATTATTTGGTCCCACATGGCAGTTGATACTGAAATTACAACCTAATAAGTGAATCCAAGGTATTTACACAGCAATTAAAGCTGTACCTTCATATCAGGGGCTGTATTAAATAAATGAAGAATAGCTAGATTTGCAGATATAGTTTTCCCACTTCCAGTAGTAGCTCCAAGAGAATGTTATTCTGTTTGTGATATAAAACATGGAAACCATGCCGGGTATTAATAAAAGCATCATTGACATACACATAATATAACTCGAAAACTATTAATTTGCATACCTTGACGAACCTCAACAGCCTATGATCGAGGTTAGTAACTGCATGGGGTTTTTAAGAACATATATATATATCGAATAAAATAATTTCAACATTAAATCAAAAGAAAAAAAAAATACCTTTTTGCATAATAAGAATGAACACATAGGTTTTGTATCTGTTTGAGATGTTATAATTATAACCTGCACAAAAACACATTAAAAATCATTAAAACCCTAAAATCGTGATGGAGTTTTCTTCATGAAAAATCATTAAAGCCCTAAAATCGTGATGAAGTTTTTTCATGGAGAAAGTTCTAATGATTAGAATTTTTCTTTGTGGAAATTAAAAATATACGTCTGCCAGTGTGATAATCAGATGAATGAGGGAATGAGCGATATTAGGGTTTCGGGAAACAAAATATTCCGTATATAATAATGGACCGGATATTGATAATATTAGATTTAGTTTGCTAAATACTTAGCCATATATTTACTTTGTTTTGGGTTTATAGATTTGGGCTTGCAAGATATAATCAAAAAAAATGCGTTGGTCTAGTGGTTAGGATGCTTGTTAATGTTACCAACAACCTAGGTTCGATCCTTGTAAGTGGCAAAAATTTTAATATTAAAAACGAATTTTAACTAAAAAAAAACGAATTTTAACTAAAAAAAAAAAAAAATCGAGCATGTAGAAATTTTGCCACGTGGCATGATGACTGGGCATTAATGTCTGCTTACTGGGCATTAATGGCTGCTTACTGGGCATTAATGCCTGATTAGTGGGCATTTAAGGGCGCTTACTGGGCATTATGGCATTTGATGACATCATACGCATATTGTTATATATTATATGTAGATATATATATATATATATATATATATATATATATATATGGGCATCGCCCCCCCCCCCCCCCCTTTAAAAAATTAGGGTTTTGATTTTTAAACCCTAAAAATCGACTAACATACAAACACAATCCAAGATTCGTTTTTTATGTGTTTCGGTAATTAATTACATGTTAAAACGGCTCTGATACCACTGTTGGAATTTAATAACATGACTACTTCATAAATTAAACACATAACATCAAAGAGAACATGCGGAAGCTAAGGATCAATAACACATAATTAGTTAACCGAATAATAAAGTAAACGTACATTTTATTCTAGCTAAACAAGAATCAACTTCAAGTATTCTTCAATCAAGATCAAGAACCCTAATTAGGGTTTATAATTGGATTAACGAATTACCCTTTATCGTTTTGTAATTCAATCCAAGATATTAACTATAGTGAGTTAATACCACGTTCTTGTACACACGTACTATAACCGAATTAACGTGATTGCTAGATCAAGAAAACACAAACATTTGTTTTATAAAAACAAACCAATCGACCCTTTGGTGAGGGTTGTACCGATCGGCCAAACATAGAAAAGGGAAGAAAACAATTTAGGGTTATAGCTTATGTACAAAAGATACAAAGAATGAACCCCTAACCTTGTTTATATAGTATGTAAAACTTAGAGGACAAGTTAGCTTAAGATTGGGTTTACTCCAACCCATTTGACCGGCCACATAACCCACAAGGGGTTTCCGGATCCTTCTTGACTCCAATTTACACTCTAGTCCTTTTCTTTAATACTTAACGGTCGTTAGTCAATTGCCTTTAATTACTTAACGTCAGTTAGTCGTTATTTTGTGTTTATAATAATTATATATAACATTATATATAATTATTGTTCATTAATTCTCATACGTAAAGTGTGCAATCCCGTGGTCTCGAGTTCGATTCTAAACATACATGTATTAATATTTGTCCACAAAACTAACAGGCTCTTCTCTCCATGTGAGTGTAGATTG
>CP139508.1:508196550-508255903 GCA_021014915.2 Artemisia tridentata subsp. tridentata
TATTCTTTAACATATTTTGAAGCTTCAACTTTAATAAAATCATACATCCTTAACTTATTTTGATACAAGTGAATTTTGATGCTTCAAATATCCTCCTTTTTTTTTTTTCTCTCTAATTTAAAGCAAAGTATATATATTTTGAAGCACCTAAACCTCTGAAGCCTTGTGCGGTTTCATACATCGCACGCTACCTTATACAGTTCTACTTGTTATTTCAAAAGAAATGTAATGGACATTAAAGTGTTATTAAAAGGAGACAATGAACAACTTGAACATTAAAAATGCAATAAATTAGACTAATGAGGAAGTTATTAAGCACTTGATTTACAAGCAATCAACACATTTGACCTTTACTTTCTTTCCCATTTTTGGTATTTGCAAAAATTGTTACAAGAACAATGTCTCATTTTGTTTGCAACTATGCATTTCCATGTATTGCACATGTTGGTGGTTTTGTGTCGTGTTCCCAGAATCAGGGTAAAGATAATCTATGAACAAGGTACCGGATATTCACTTGAAATCGTGTAATCACTTTCCAATAGAAACTATTCGACCCTATGCCTGGGTTACACGAATATCTCTATGGGATAAGACCAAGTGATGTTCTTGTTTTAGGCACAAATCAAGAACTGAACGTATTCAAGTGTTTAGGGTTTGTATTCTGTATATCCATGCAGTTATGATACGACCTCTATTTATAATAGAGTTTACTCAAACCCTAGCCCATGGAATTATGTATAATTAACGGCCCATTAATTATATCATAATAATTTCCATAATAGTAGGAGTCAGTGGTTATAACCAGCAGCAGAATCGTTTGCCTAGCAGCACAATAAATTGTGCTAGCAGCAGATTCCATTTCCCATCAGTTCAGCAGCAGCATTATTGTTCTAGCAGCAGAAACAATAAAGCTAGCAGCAGAATTGATAACACTAGCAGCAGGATTGATACACTAGCAGCAGGATTGATATACTAGCAGCAGTATCAATACTAGCAGCAGAAATGATAAAGCTAGCAGCAGCAATGAAGCTAGCAGCAGTATCATTTAAAGCTAGCAGCAGGAATGATAATGCTAGCAGCAGGAATGATCTGCATCAGCAGCATTATCATTTACACCATAAACCACTTAAATTGAGTCAGGGTGTTCAGGGACCTAATGGGTGTACACTCCGTACCTCCAAACCCATTACCAGGTGTGAACTCATCCCTCAAGTGTACTAAATTTTCCAACAATCCTCCCCAAATTTAGTTCACTTCCTTTGCATGTAAATTAAACACAAAACAAAACATATGCATAAATGAAAATATCTTGAAGATTGAATTCTCATCTTAGTACATTACACGTTCAAATATTCGAGAATCAGGGTGTTCTAAGAATTGAACCCTTCAACCCATTTGAATACCTGAAGATAAAATACACATACATTTTCAAACACTTAAATACTCCTGACACTATACAAGCCATGTGTCCATATCCAATTCATAAATGTTGTAAAAGCTAAAAGTCCAAAGCTTCCTGAAGCGGCAAAACTTCAACATTTACATAGGTGGTTCATCTTTTAATCATGCTCCTGCTAAGCACTTTTTCAAAGAAAATTAACCATTGAGAAGTAAAGACTTCATCCTCCATTTCAGCAGGTTCTGAGCACAACCTTGGGATGTAAATAAAACATGTGCTCCAGTAAACTAAATGTTCAGCTTTCCACATTGAACTTAGCTCCAAAGTTTCCTCAGGAGGGAGTTGGGTGTCTTAGCATTCAGTGACTAAGTTGGACTTAAACCCATCCCTTTAGCAGACTTCAAAACCAAGTCTCTAGCCAAACCCTTCGTCAAGTGATCAGCTAAGTTATGTTGAGATCTAACAAACTCTATAGATACCACCCCATTCATGATAAGCTCACGAATCATGCTATGCCTGACACCTAAGTGTCTAGACTTCCCATTGTACATCTGGCTATAAGCCTTTGCCAATGTAGCAGCACTATCACAACGGATAGAAATAGGTGCTATAGGTTTAGGCCACAATGGAATCTCAAAAAGCAAGTTTTCAAACCATTCAGCCTCTTTACCAGCAGCAGCTAAGGCCACAAATTCAGATTCCATAGTTAAACTGGTGATGCAAGTTTGTTTCTTGGATGCCCAAGAAATTGCACCTCCACCAAGCAGGAATACCCAGCCACTAGTAGACGAATTGTCTTCAGTGTTACTGATCCAACTTGCATCTGTATATCCTTCTAATACAGAAGGATAACTAATGAAGCGAAAAGTGTACCGCTTTTAGGGGGTCATTTAAGCCCTAAATCGTATTTATTTGATCAAATATTGCCCTAAATCGTTCCTTTTGTCATTTTAGGTACTTTGGAGAAGAAATCTGGAAAAGGAAGCATTTTGGACGTTTTTGGAGCATAAAAGTGAAGAAAACGACAAAGTCTCAAAATCGGCTGGAAAAGTACCTTTGACGGCGTCAAGTATTGCTCTTGACGGCGTCATGGCTTGGCAAAAGAGGTGGATATGAAAAATACACATGATAAGCCAGGGAGTTTTACAATGGGAAGTCTGACGGCGTCACCCTTTAAGGTGATCAAGGCCATCACGGTTTAAGTTAAAGCGAGACGGCGTCAAGCTCATTTCTGACGGCGTCAAGCCTTGATAAGCCAGAGCGGATTTTGGAGCACTAAAGAGGGACGGCGTCAAGAAGGCCATCCGGGAACCCTAGACACGGCGAGGTGACGGCGTCAAGTCCTATAACGTGACGCCGTCAGCCCTTAAACTCTATATATAGTTTTACAATTTTTTGTCATTAGTGTGCAACTTTGTGAGGAGAAACCCTAAGACGAATTTCTGCCATTTTTAAGGGTTTTCATACCCTTGGATCTCCCATGTTTAATTGAAGATAAGTATTCATTTAATCAATCAATATGTCTATGTGTTGTTTGATTATATCTTGTTCTTGTCTTTTGATTAACATGCTAGGCTAGATTTATCTTGTGTTTGCTTAGATCTAATGAAACCTAACTATTGATTATTAGTTGTTAGTGTGTTATTAATTGTATTGGATGATTGTTTATCGATGTTAGGCTTAAGAAAACTGGCTAACTTCCTATACGGTAACTTGCTTGAACGTCTTAAGAAACATGAACCAATGCGTACTAGGTTTATATGGTTGTATTTAATGCATGAGCGAATTCTAGTGATCCCATGTTAGGAGCTTCCTAGCCGGCTCGACATAGGAGTGAAGTAGGAGCTTGTAGAGTTGGGGAAGTACGTACGCCACCCCACGATTGGTATTAAGGAATACACCCGTCATCCACGCAATTAATACACACTAATCAACCGGTAAAAGATAGTTAGGGAGTAAGGAAATCTAAGTAAACACATTTCTCTCCACATAAGTTTCACGACCTTTTCATTTTCAGTTATTTTATTTTATTTGCATTTGTAGTTATTTGGGTTAGTTGACTAGCAACTAATTCCGCCCACCCTTTCAAACCCCGAGATTTTACTTGCTTTCATAAAAATATAAAAATACAAAAAGAATCTTCCCTCACCCTTAGACCTATTAGAGTAGTTTTTCAATCCTAACGACACTATTCCCTGTGGAGAATGATCAATCCCCCGTACTTACCACTACACTATACTACATCGGTCAGGTACACTGCCTGGTGGGGTTGTAAGCCTCTTGAGATCCCTCGAGAGGTAAAACCTGTTGTAAGGTCGCAAAACCACGCATCAATAACCAGTATATGAGAGACTATAATCCATAGTTCTCTTCAAATACTTCAGTACCCTCTGAATAGCTTGCCAATGATGAGCACTAGGATTACTAGTATATCTGCTCATTTTACCCACAACAAATGCAATATCAGGCCTTGTACAAGTCATGGCATACATTAAGCAGCCAATCACCCTAGAATACTCAAGTTGAGATACAGCCTTACCAGTATTAGGCAAGAGCTTCTCACTTGTATCCATATGAGTACTCACAGGAGTACAATCAAAGTAATTAAATTTCCTTAACACCTTCTCAATATAATGAGACTGAGAGATAGAAATTTTGTTACTTTCATGTTTAATCCTTATACCAAGGATAACATCAGCCTCCCCATATCCTTCATGGAGAACCTTGATGACAAAAATTCCTTTGTCAGGTCAACTTGATTTTGGTCAGTGCCAAAGATCAACATGTCATCAACATATAGACAAATGATGACTCCTTTACCAGATTCGTCAAATTTGCTATATACACATTTGTCAGACTGGTTAAGTGAATAACTACTAGACAAAACCACTTCATCAAATTTTTGATGCCATTGCTTAGGTGCCTGCTTCAGTCCATATAAGGACTTAATCAGTTTGCACACCTTGTTTTCATAGCCAGGCATGATGAAGCCCTGAGGTTGGTTCATGTAAACCTCCTCATCTAATTCACCATTCAAGAATGCTGTCTTCACATCCATCTGATGTATAATCAGATTGTGAATAGATGCCAAGGCAATCAGCAATCTTATGGTACTAATACGAGCCACAGGGGCATAAGTATCAAAATAGTCAATCCCTGACTTTTGTTTAAAGCCTTGAATAACTAGTCTAGCCTTGAACTTTTTAACAGTTCCATCTACCTTCATTTTCTTTTTGAAAATCCATTTGCAAACCAAAGGTTTGCAACCAGGTGGTAGATCAGCCAACACCTAAGTGTTGTTGCCCATGATGGAATCCATTTCATCATTTATTGCCTCTTTCCATAAAGCAACATCCTGGGACTTCATTGCTTCATCAAATGTTTTGGGATCATCCTCAACATTAAAGCAATAGGAGTGTTGGTCAGAGACCTCATCCCTTGTTCCTTCAATTAAGTACAATTGAAACTCAGGTCCAAATGATTTTGGAGTCCTGACCCTTGTGCTCCTTCTGAGCTCAGGTTCAGGTTGTTGTTCCACAACCTCATCAGGGACCTCATCAGAGATCTCAGATACACCAACATCATCAGTTCCATTAGGAATCCTCTGACTTGGTCTAGGGACTGATGAGAATCTATTCTCATCAAAGATTGCATCCCTTGATTCAATTATTGAGTTAATTGAAATAGATTCATTAGGTTCAATAACATAGAACCTATATGTCTTGGAATGCTCAGCATATCCAACAAAGATGCATTCAATGCCTCTTTCTCCCAAAGTCTTTAGCTTTGGATCAGGGAGTTTTACAACTGCCCTACAACCCCAAACCCTGAGATAATTCAGGTTGGGTTTCTTTTTAGTCCAGAGTTCATAAGGGGTTGTCTTGTTCCTTTTGTTAGGAACCCTATTTAATAAATAGCAAGCTGTTAGCATAGCTTCACCCCAGAACCCTTGACTCAGCCCAGAATATGACAACATGGAATTAACCATTTCCTTCAGCACTCGGTTTTTCCTTTCAGAAATACCATTTTGCTGAGGAGTATAAGGGGCAGTCGTTTCATGGATTATACCAATAGACTGGAAATACAGAGTATCCATGTACTCACCTCCCCTATCAGTCCTTAATCTCTTGATCAGGGAACTTTGTTGCAATTCAACCTCAGTTTTAAATATATACTTTAAATTTATCTAATGCCTCATTCTTAGTATGCAATAAATAAACCTAACAATACCTAGAAGCATCATCAATAAAAGTCACAAAGTATTTCTTATTCCCCAAAGAGGGAGTAGCATGCAAAACACATAAGTCACTATGAATCAGTTCCAATATCACAGTTTCACGTTTTACACTTTGAAATGGTTTCTTAGTTATCTTGTTCATCATACAAGTTTTACACTTTTCAGTGTCCATGTCAAATGCTGGGATTAACCCATCCTTAGACATATCTTGTATCCTTTTAAAGTGTACATGGTCAAGTCTAGCATGCCAAAGGGTTGAATCATTTAATCTAGATGATGACATAAAAGCAGAATCAACCATATCATGAACAATATTAAGTCTAAACATTTGATTACATAAATAACCAAAACCAATGAATACACCTTGTTTAGATAAAACATACTTATCAGATTCAATTACTTGTTTATAACCACAATTATTCAAAACACTACTAGAAACCAAGTTTTTCCTAATATTAGGAACATGTAAAACATTAAACAAAGAAACAATCTTTCCAGAACTAAACTTCAAATCAACACATCCTTTTCCATGCACCAGGGCTATTGACTCATTTCCCATATGAAGAATAAAACCATCATTCATTGACTCGTAGGTCTTGAACCAGCCTCTATCTTTACACACATGAATTGTTGCTCTAGAGTCAACCCACCACGCAACATCATCATCCTGCACAAAGTACACATCAGATATATATGTAACATAATAAATCTTAAAAGACTTATTAAATATATTCTGACCTTTTAGGGAATTGGAATTACCATTCCCAGAACCACTTGTGCCTGATCCATTGGCTTTATTGCCAATCTTAACACCTTTACAATCCTTCCTGAAGTGTCCAGTTTTACCACACTTCCAACAAGTAGCTTTAGACTTCTTGTTAGGATCAGTTTTGGTGTTGTCCTGATGCTTACGTTTGCCCTTGTTGTCATTGTTCTTGGAGGAGTTGTTATGCTCCACCAAATTGACAACTGATGGACCAGCAGCATTGCTGCCCTTTGGCTTGTCACTTTCATGTGCTTTGAGTGATTCCTCAATGCGCAAATGACTGCCCAACTCAACAAGAGTTAACTCCTCCTTCTTATGCTTTAGCATATGCTTGAAATCTTTTCAAGAAGGAGGTAGTTTATCGATGATACAAGAGACTGAAATAGCCTCATCCATGTTCATCTTGTGTTGTGTGAAACGACCAAGTATACTAAGAAGTTCATTGTATTGTTCCATGACTGGTCTAGAATCGACCATTTTGTAATTGTTAAAATTACTTAATAGGAACTTCTTACTTGATGCATCCTCAGCCATATACTTGGCTTCCAAGGAATCCCACAGTTCTTGAGAAGATTCAACATTTTGATAAAGATCAAATAGAGAATCAGACATACCATTGAGAATTAATCCTCTGCACACATAGTCATTGATCGGTTAAAATCAAGTCGTATTTATTTCCAAGGAAACACAAGTGAAGTATGTGTGACCCGGTTCGTTATCCCCGATGAGAGTTGAATGGAATTTGTGAGATCGGGTTTGTGAATCGTGTTTGAGATATAAAAATTTGAGAGATTTTGGATTTGGATTACAACTACGGAAACAATAAATAGGCTAGGAAATAAAAAAATTACAACTAAAAACAATTAACGTAATTAAAAACGTAAACGTGATAAACTAAAACATGAAATCTATGAAATATAAATCCTACGGGTATCAAACTATTTTTCCTACATTCTAAATGACAAAAGAAAGTTTTGGGAAAAAGAAAAATATTTTTTTTGACTTTTTAATTATTTTTTATGAATTAAAAACTAAGTTAAACTATTTAATTGATTTAAAAATATTAAAACAGCTTGGAAAATTCTGGAAAATTTTGAGTAAATCTAAAATTGAGTTATCTAACTAGGAAAAATAAAATCAAGAACTGAATCAGCTTAGATAAGCTGATCAGCCCAATAAGCAGTTTGGGAATAAGCTCAAAATAAGCTACAGTCGACCAAATTTTACAAAAAGCTCAGGAATGATTCATTAAACTATTAAGACCTTAATTCAACTGAAAAACATCAAATAAACACATGCAATAAGCAATTAACCTACTGATCAGAACATGAACAAGACAGATTTGAAATGGCTACTACCCTAACTTTAAGCCATCACATAAGCTACTGAAAAGCTTTTCAGGGGGTAACAAAAAGCATATTCTTAAAGCTCATAAAGCAGGCTACTTAAAAATAATTTATGCCCAAAAGTTCACAATTCTAGCTTTCCTAAAATGGGTCTAGATTAGGTGTCATAAAAACACAAAACTGCTGATGCAGTGCAGAACAGTCAAAGGGGCAACTTGCAGACCATTTTTAAGCTACCAATTAAGCTTCAAATTCTAAGTTAAGCTGAAACAGATAAACATTAACCTACACACTTCTTGAAAAACAAATATCAGATTGCAAATCCTACTTAAGCTAAATTAAAATTAAGATCAAAAAGGCTAGTGAAACTGTTTTGACTGTGAAAACAAGCAGACCTGGATTTTTGTTTGTATTCAGACTAGTGCAAAACAACTTTAACCTATGCTCATACTGGCCAAAGTGCACTTAATGCAATGCAAGAAGCAACCAAGTTACAAGCTCAGCTTACTCTAGCTTATACTGAGCAGTTCAAGCTTCAAAATTCTAACAAAAGGCCAAACTCCTACAGTGAGTTATAATACACTTAATGCCTACTGATTTAAGCTAAAAACACCTTATCAAAGCTTAATCCAATTCCTAGAAAGTGCACATCAACAGTAACAAGCTAGTTACCCTCTAATCCAAACACTCTTTTCAAATCAGATTTTGCAATTTTATACTAATATTACCAATTTAAGCTATTACAATTAACCATTACTGATATCCTAACTCATTTTAATCTAAAGAACAAGCTTTAAGCTTCAAATAAGCAATGTTTAAGCAATAAGCTAATTTCTGATTTTAGCTTTTCCTATGGATTTTAAGCAAAGCTTAGGACAAGCACAAACTAACTTCACTGACTAACATAAACAAGTTTACTGAGGGCCAAATAAACAGAAACAAAGCAGATTAAGCAGAAATAAGCAGTAACACAATAAGGTTGACTGAGTTGACCAAGATAAAAATAACAAGAACCTGAATTGGCATTAACTAAAATTAACTTACAATACTGGAAAATATAAAAGTACAAATACCTTAACTAATTTAAGCTAAAATTAATCCTGCCTTTAAAGGCTACATATGACTGACTATTTATACTAGGAAAAATAATATTAAAATCTAGTACGATGTGTTTCTTTTGTGAGTGGGAAACCATCTTGTGCTTCTTTGGATCATTATCCACCCTTGGATTAAAGAGAAGTGATCTTAGCCCTCAATTTCACTTTTGGCGCCCAAATGGTACACGGATTGGTGACATGGCAGTGGTAGGTACGGGTTTGTGAGGAGGGGGGATGTAGTGGGATGGGGGAATGTGTTTGGGGGTGCTTTTGAGGTGGTGGTGGTGTGTGACAATGGTGGTGTTGGGGGAAGGAGTTATATCCAGTGGGTAATGGCGGGAAAAGGGAAAGAAGATGGTTGACTGGTTGGTTAGAGTGTTAGGGATTTTGACTATGAAAAGAGGGGTTTGACCAATAACCCGTATATATTATTATTAGAGTGGGTTTGGGTCGGGTTTTTAGATGGGTTAAATGGGTTTAGTTTAAGATGTAGTGGGTTGGTGAGTGGTGAGGTGGGCTTTGGGTTGAGGGTGTTTAAGATAAGGTGGGTTGGTTGGGTTTAATAGTTTTGTGGATCCGGTTGTTTGTAGCTAAGACAAAATTGGTTAAACACAAGGACCATAGGTGTAAATCACGAAAGTTCGGGGACCATTTCTGCCATTACTTCAAATTTAATCAAAGGACCAATTTTGCCAATATTAAATAATCCAAGGGCCATTGTGAGATTCTTGAGCTCGAATAAAAATCCAAATAAAATTTGTCTTTTCCGTCTTCGGTTTTCGGCTCATTTCCAAATCAAGCTCGGTTTTGTCCGTGTTTGCCCCGTTTTCAATCCTTTTGTACCTGAAACACAAAAAAACACAATCCAAGGATATTTGTAACATTATATGGTCCATTTGGGTGTTTTTGGTCGTTTTTGTGTCTTTTATGGGTGTAAAATGATGAGTATTTACACATTCATCAGTCATCATTCTCCCATTTGCTTCTGCTCCTCATCTGTTCCATAGTAGCATCATCCCCATGATCTTCAGGAATGGGTGTGGTCAGAACATACACCACATGCATACTAGATAACAAGAAGTGCATCTTCTTTTGCCATCTCCCGAAGTCGACACCTTCAAACTTTTCAAGCTTTGAAAAGTTAGCCGCCATATGCCTCATTGCAGCAGCCATTGATTATCACAGGAATAGTTTCTATTGATTGTTGGTGGTTTTGTGTCGTGTTCCCAGAATCAGGGTAAAGATAATCAATGAACAAGGTACCGGATATTCACTTGAAATCGTGTAATCACTTTCCAATAGAAACTATTCGACCCTATGCCTGGGTTACACGAATATCTCTATGGGATAAGACCAAGTGATGTTCTTGTTTTAGGCACAAATCAAGAACCGAACGTATTCAAGTGTTTAGGGTTTGTATTCTGTATATCCATGCAGTTATGATACGACCTCTATTTATAATAGAGTTTACTCAAACCCTAGCCCATGGAATTATGTATAATTAACGGCCCATTAATTATATCATAATAATTTCCATAATAGTAGGAGTCAGTGGTTATAACCAGCAGCAGAATCGTTTGCCTAGCAGCACAATAAATTGTGCTAGCAGCAGATTCCATTTCCCATCAGTTCAGCAGCAGCATTATTGTTCTAGCAGCAGAAACAATAAAGCTAGCAGCAAAATTGATAACACTAGCAGCAGGATTGATACACTAGCAGCAGGATTGATACACTAATAGCAGGATTGATACACTAGCAGCAGTATCAATACTAGCAGCAGAAATGATAAAGCTAGCAGCAGCAATGAAGCTAGCAGCAGTATCATTTAAAGCTAGCAGCAGGAATGATAATGCTAGCAGCAGGAATGATCTGCATCAGCAGCATTATCATTTACACCATAAACCACTTAAATTGAGTCAGGGTGTTCAGGGACCTAATGGGTATACACTCCGTACCTCCAAACCCATTACCAGGTGTGAACTCATCCCTCAAGTGTACTAAATTTTCCAACAGCACACTCCAATATAGATTTATGGGATTTCATGATGAGATATCATTACCCCAAAGTATCTTTAACACCACTTATTAAGGTGCGATTTGGTTTGTAAAAAAGTTTAGAATCAGAGATAGATTTGGTTTAGCAATAAGAGAACGTGAGAGGTGTGTTAAGGTTTCACATTTTCACATTAAAGGTGCGTTAACCACACCGACATCCCACGTTAAGATTGCGTTAAAGTTGCACGTTAAAGTTGCACTTTAACATTGCGTTAAGGCGAGATTTAATTTTTAAAAAAAATCACTTCGGCCCCCTAAATGAAGGGGTGTTTTTGTAAATTGTTGTTGAGTTATGATAAGGGGTGTTTTTTTTTTAGTTAAAGGTGAAAAGGTTAAAGCTGATGTGGCGCTGACGTGGCACTGGGTGAAAGTTTAACTCCGGGTTATGACACCCTCTGCTCTAATGGGATAGAAAAAAATAATATTTTATTAAAAAGTTTATTTTTAATCAAAAAATTAAATAAATATTGGAAGTGTTAGTAATTTTTTAAGGCATAATTTCATATATATCCTTCCCTGGATGAATAATTACATATATATCATTTGTACCAGTTTTTTATGCATAAAGTACAATGTTTTTAATGCATCAAAAGGATTTTTTTGTAATTTTTGAAATAACCAAGGATATATATGTAAAAGCCCTTTTTTTATTACTAAATTAGGGCAAATGCTAAAAAAAATACATCGAACTTGACACTTTTTATCATTGTATGGTGGCAACTTTTTTTGGTCTCATTGTATCCATAAACTTTTGATTTCATGTCATTGTGGGTACTATGTCCACCTTGTCCTATGTCAGCGTGTCCATTGTGACACCTAAGCTGCCAGCGTGTCAAAGCCAACTAATTTTTTTTTCATTGTATGCATCGAACTTGATATTTTTTGTTATTGTATATATTCACGTAAGCTAAAAGTCGCATCATTAGTACTTTATACTAACGGCCGTTAGTAAATAACTTACAATTCCGTTTTCCTACGTTTTCGTCCATTTTCATACGTTCTCGTCCGTTTTTTTACGTTGTCGTCTGTTTTACATGTTTTCGTCCGTTTTCTTACGTTTTCATCCGTTTTTATACGTTTTCTTACGTTTTTACACGTTTTCATCCGTTTTTACACGTTTTTGTCCGTTTTTGTATGTTTTTGTCCGTTTTTACACGTTTTCGATCGTTTTTACACGTTTTCGCCCATTTTCATCCATTTTTATACGTTTTTATATGTTTTCGTCCGTTTTTACACGTTTTTCGTCCGTTTTTATACGGTTTCGTTCTTTTTTATACGTTTTATATGTTTTCGTCAGATTTTACACGTTTTCGTCGATTTTTACACGTTATACGTTTTCGTCTGTTTTCTTACATTTTCTTACACTCTTTCTTACACGTTTTCGTCTATTTTCTTACGTTTTCGTCCATTTGCTTACACGTTATACGTTTTTATACGTTTTCGTCGGTTTTTACACGTTATACATTTTCTTCCGTTTTCTTACACGTTATACGTTTTCGTCCGTTTACACGTTTTCGTCGATTTTTACACGTTTTCGTCGGTTTTTACACATTTTTACACGTTTTCGTCCGTTTTGTTACGTTTTCGTCGGTTTTTACACGTTATACGTTTTCGTCGGTTTTTACACGTTTTCGTCCGTTTTCTTACGTTTTCATTAGTTTTTAAACGTTTTTGTTTGTTTTATATGTTTTTGCCCATTTTTGTCCGTTTTTATACGTTTTCATCCATTTACACGTTTTCGATAGTTTTTATACGTTTTCGCCTACTTTCGTCCATATTTTTTGCATTTTCATACAGACGAAAACGTATAAAAACGGGTGAAAACGTATAAAAACAGACAAAAACGTGTAAAAAACTGATGAAAACGTAAGAAAACGGACAAAAACGTGTAAAAACTGATGAAAACGTAAGAAAATGGACGAAAACGTGTAAAAACAGACAAAAACATGTAAAAACGGACGGAAACATGTAAAAACGGATGAAAACGTGTAAAAACGGACAAAAACGTATAAAAACGGATGAAAACGGACAAAAACGTGTAAAAACGGACGAAAACGTGTAAAACATAAGAAAACATATAAAAACAGATGAAAACGGACGAAAACGAGTTAAAACAGACGACAACATAAAAAACGGACGAAAACGTATCAAAATGGACGAAAATGGGCGAAAACGTTTAAAAACGATCGAAAACGTGCAAAAACGGATGAAAACGTATAAAAACGGACAAAAACGTGTCAAAACTGACGAAAACGGACGAAATGAAAAAAAAGGGACGAAAATGTGTAAAAACGGATGAAAACGGACGAAAACGTGTAAAAACAGACGACAACGTAAACAAAGGACGAAAACGTATGAAAATGGACGAAAACGTAGGAAAACGAAATTGTAAGTTATTTACTAACGGCCGTTAGTATAAAGGACTAATGATGCGACGTTTAGCTGACGTGGATACATACAATAACAAAAAATGTCAAGTTCGCTGGCAGCTTATGTGTCATAATGGACACGCTGACATATGATAAGGTGGATATAGTACCCACAATGACACGAAATCAAAAGTTTATGGATAAAATGAGATGAAAAAAAGTTGGCACCATACAAAGATAAAAAAAATGTCAAGTTCGATGCATTTTTTTAGCATTTGCCCACTAAATTACTCCCTCCGTCTCAAAATTATTGTGGGAGACAAAAATCACAAAGTTTAATAAAAGTGGGGCCACTTTAATTCTCAACCACTCAAATAGAATATTCCTCCATTAAATTCTTTAGTTTTTACTTAAAAAAGAAAGCATACAATTATTTTGATACATTCCGAAAATGAAATATTGACTATAATTTTAAGAACGACGAGGTATTTGATAAAAATGTGGATTGTGAGGGAATATAATGTTGTAGGTTCTATTATTGAGTTTGAATTAGTGAGTCACCCTTGCTATAATTCATTGTTGCTTTATTATGGCCCGCTTTTATTGGAGAAAGATCCTATCAAACGATTACTTTGGGGGAATAAACTCATTACTTGAATCCAATAGTGTTATAACCAGGGGTAAGCATCGGGCCGGAACCGAACCGTCCTGACCCGATATCGAATAGTCCCGAAACCGATTACCTCAAAAACCCAGCCCGACTCCCGAACCTAATAGTCTCGAAATCACCTTGGTTTTGTCGGTTCCTTTGTAAATTCTCGGTCGGGCTTGAGCAAAACCGAATCCCGACCCGACCTGAGTCCCGAATAGCCGGAAACTTCAGCCCGAATCCCGACCCGAGTTGAGTTCGGTTTGTGTCGGTTGGGATCGGTCGGGATCGGTTGTCGGTCGTCGGTCGGGATTGCTCACCCCTAGTTATAACAAACGACCCTTAAATTACTAGTTTACTTTTGATTGTTTAAAAAAAATCTACATTATAATCGTTTATAAACAATTATGACTAGTCGACAATTTCGAAAGAAGTTAATACACTCCTTAAAAACGTAGACGCACAAAAACACTTCTGATTGTGATGGATAATTTACGATTTTAAAATGAAGTACAGTAAACAAATCTTGTTAACCACATCCCGTGGCTTCATTCGCAACACCTATGTTCATATTATTAGACTAGGTAAATTGGCCCAAGTTCGAGTGTGGTCTATAAAACCATTAGGGTTTCTATGTGCATATATCCTTATATATCATATTAGTAAAACATATGACATACGGGAAATTCATTGTTCAACATGGTATCATAGCTTTAGGTCTCATTCTCGGATCTTTTCGGCAACCTTGAGCCACCGCCTCAATGCCACCCCGTCAAACCCTAGCTACGATCGTTTATCCGTACTAAAAAAATTGCAGCTAATTGTTTCGGCCATAACTCCCAAACCGTAAAGAGTTAACTGACGAGGTTAGCGGTCATGACTTCGTATTAAATTCTGAAGAAAAGCATAACGGAATCGTAACTATAGCCACAAGGACGTTCCGTCGTGCACCGGAACAAACAACTGTATTTATAAAACAACAATCGCTCATTATTTTGCTTATAACTCTCAAACTACTTAGAGTTAGTTGACGCCGTTAGCGGCCGTTGATTCGTAGTTAAATTACGAAGAAAATCATACCGAAATCTCTACCTCCACCGGTCATACGCTCCGTCACACGACATTATAAGTCCAGACATTCTTCGAATTGAAAACAAAACCACTCTTTTCTAGATTACATGACTGAGTACCTATCAAAGTCTTGATTCTATATCAAGATAACTATTCTTTTTAATAATTATATTTATTTTCCAATTCAAATTTTTGTGATTTCACCGTATGAATTACAAGGGAGTGTTAGAGTATGTAAGTTGACCTAAGCTTTAGAGTATTATTATAAGATATGACCTATGCGGAATTCATTGTTCAACACATGTAAGTATATTACACGCATACACCATACTACAAAAAAGCTTAGATAGATCACTTCTAATAGATCGGTTATCTTAAAAACCGATCTAAGAAATTGAAAAGAGGATAAATAGATCGGTTATTTGGTTAAAAACCGATCTATATAACTTCTAGTTGTAAAAATGATTAAATAGATCATTTTTTTTGAAACAACCGATCTATTAACTCTCTAAATAATTTAGCGGGATACAAATTACTCTCTAAATAATTTAGCGGGATACAAATTTTCATTTGCCCGCTTCACCCAAATTACAACTTTTCATTTTCCTCCGCACCACACACAAAACCCTATCCCCAAAATCACACACCAGCTCCTCACCCACTCACCAAACAAATCCTAACCCTTACCTCCACTCTTCAATAGTTTGGTTTCTCACCTCCACTCTCTAATGATTTTGATTGTGATTATTATTTTGTGATTTAGGTTTCGGAAGAATCGGAAGGTTGGTTGCCAGAGTTGCTCTTCAGAGAGACGATGTTGAGCTTGTTGCTGTTAACGACCCTTTCATCACTGTTGACTACATGGTATGATCATCATTTTTTTTTTAAAGTTAGTTAAAGTAGTTGTTATGATTGCGTGTATACATTGTTTGTTTGAGTAGCGATCTCTTATGAATATTTTGTATGCTTGTGTGTATATTGGTTTGAATTATTGATGTTGTTAGGCGTTTGTTGAAAAAGTGGTTGTTTGAAAATGTTTATAAACTGTTTGGTGATCGTCTCTTTGTTGATGTGTCGAGTATTGATTTTATTAATAAATATGGATATGGGTTTGTGAGATCTGTTTGCCTGTTCAAGTCTTGCACAAGATTTGGTCTTTATTGTGCAAGTATGTTTTGAATTTTCCAAAATATGTTTATTATCACAGATCTGGTTGTGCGTTTGAGTGTTACATACAAGTGTATTCTAAAGCAGTAGATATCATCTTGTTACGAACAGAGCAGAAAAGGGAATGTATCTATATGAAATGTGGTTTGATTCCTGTCTGTTTTGATTTGCTTTAAAGACATCTGAGACTGTCGTAACGTGTTTCTTTAACCAGTTTACCATGCCTGATTCTTTCCCATGGGGTGAGGCTGGAGCTGACTTTGTTGTTGAGTCCACTGGTGTTTTCACTGCCAAGGACAAGGCTGCTGCCCATTTGATTCTAGGTCCGTCACCCTTGTTATCATATCACATATTCTTTACTTGCATTATACGAATAAAGTTGATATATACCACCTATAAGAATCAGTAGTGGTTTCATGTTTGTAACTGCAACTAAAAAAAAGCTTTTTCCTATTTTTCTTAATGAAACTTATTTTGTCTTTTGAGAAATGAAATATTAAGATTATCTAATCCGAAGTACATGTGATGTATCTTTAGGTGTGGAGGCAATGGAAAGGCTAGCAACTTTGGGTATAGCGGTGAATTTGGTGACATATTTGACAGGAACTATGCATTTTGGAAATGCTAGCTCCGCAAACGATGTCACCAATTTCTTGGGTACCTCTTTCATGTTATGTCTTCTTGGTGGTTTTGTAGCTGATACTTTTCTTGGACGGTAAACATTTAATTCTGTATTACTTGACAGATAAGTTCATATATGTAAGTTTTTTTAGATAGAAGTCTTATTTCATTTTATGATGTTATAGGTACCTAACCATTGCCATATTCGCTGCGGTTCAAGCCACAGTAAGTTATTCCTTAAGTCCATTTTCTAGATATTCAAATGAAAAAGTCCATAACTAGTATCTTTATTTTCTAGTGTTAGTCAAAACAAATACATACAATAATAGTATCATAGTTAAAAGTGACTAAGTTATGTCAACTATGTTGTAAAGTTGATTTTTTAATTATTTTGAGATGATCAACTATGTGTGTATGCTAATAAAATGATAGAAATGGCCGAAGTGCATTGATACAGTTTATAAATAAAAGAAAAAATATTCAAAAGGAAGAGCAGATGATGCAAATAAGTTATTTTGATTACAATCTGATTGTCTTGTATTTCGAAGAAGTCGATAATTGAGATATGGTGAATAAAATATGTGTGTAGGGGCTAAAATGGGGAACTGCGTGATATATTTTTTGTCCAACTGGTGAGTATGGCTTGTGTAACTAAGTATATATTTTTTTGGCTGGATATTCATTTTTTTCTCCTAATGTGATAATTTTGTCTGATGAAAGAAGTTCTCATTTCACTCATTTTGCTTTTGATATGCAGAGATCACTGCTTTCAGTGATCGCTATGCGGAATTTGAGAAGTTAAAACACCGAAGTATTGGGGGTTTCTGTAGACAGTGTGGTAGGTTTCCTTATGATACATAACAACATTTTATTTTCACATTCTTCTTGAATCTACCTTTTGGGCGTCTGTGTGCCATATCAGCTGCAAAATTTTCTTAAAAGTTTGCTTAACGGGTGGATATGCTAACGAAGATATTGTGTTCTTTTTGGTAGTTCTCTCATCTTGCATGGGTACAAACAGACAGAAAGTCAGGGGGTCTTGGTGATCTGAACTATCCCTTGATTTCTGATGTGACCAAGTCAATAGCGAAAGCTTTTAATGTGTTGATCGAAGACCAGGTACGCCTTCTTACATTGTTGGCTAAAGTCGTTTTCTTTCGTTTGTTAACTTAAATACACTACAATATTATGTTGTCTTCTTTGCATTTTTTACAATTACTGAAACATAATATGCTTCAGTGATCTCCATATTTCAGGGAGTAGCATTGAGAGGGCTTTTTATAATTGATAAGGAAGGTGTAATTCAACACTCGACAATCAACAATCTTGCAATCGGCAGAAGTGTAGATGAAACAATGAGAACGCTTCAGGTAGATACTTACCATGTTACACCCGTTTTTATTTAAAAGTTGCAACTGGGAAATCTTATTTTGAAGATGCACAGTTTGACCATGCCCAAGTAACATGACGCATAGTTTAAAGAAACTGTTTGTTTAGGCCAAACTATGTAGTTTTAACTGATATGAACTGCTTCGCATGGTCAAACTTGCTAGTTTTTGAGAGATTTGTCAATGGTAATACGAGTTATCACTGTTTGTGCTGCAGGCATTGCAATTTGTACAAGAGAACCCAGATGAAGTATGCCCTGCTGGATGGAAGCCTGGGGAGAAGTCAATGAAGCCAGACCCTAAACTCAGCAAGGAATACTTTGCAGCAATATAAAATGGGTACATTTGTGAAAGCTAAAATTATTGAACGTGTGAAAGTGGATGACGAGAGTATTTTATTTTATGGACTAATAAAACTTGTTCAACAATTCTACCCTACTGTTAAAGTATTTGGAATAATAAATGGGTCAAAGTGAGCAGGTTGGGTTATGGGTCAAAGTGGGAATAATTTTTTTTTCCTTTTGAAAATGAACATAAAGATCGGTTATTGGGTATCAACCGATCTATATGTGGTATCATATAGATCGGTTATTGGGTATCAACCGATCTATATGTGGTATCATATAGATCGGTTCACAACCGATCTATATGTGACTCGCTCATAAAGATCACCCTTACTTAGATCGGTTCAAAACCGATCTATATGTGGCATTCTAACCGATCTAACTAGCTTCTTTTGTAGTATATTACACGCGTGCACCATATTTGATAACAAAAATTAGATAGGACAAAAGAGTAAGTAATTAGAAAGTTGGACCTTTAATCGTTGGGATTAGTAACATTAAATTTCCATGTGGCTTCATTAATGGGCTTTTGTTTTGGCAAACTTTGCATTACAGTAATTATTAATGGGATAATAATATAGTCAAGGAGTTTGATGTTAAATATTGAGAGTGTCATGAGCAGGTGTATGATCAACTGCTTCTTCTTTTGTATCGCTAACTTTCTAAGAGGGCTTGGTATGCATGGCTGGTAAGCCTTGTGCCATCCCACAACGCTACCTTATGGCGCCACAACGATATCGGACCTCGTGTCATAGGGTCTAGCGCCGTCACGACCAGCCCCCTCCGTTTATTTATTTATTTATTTATTTTATTTATTTTATTTATTTTGTTTGGTATTTGTATTTGTGTTTTATTTTGTTATGTGTGAGTCAAGGGGTGTTCTATAACACCAGAAATGGAAAGAGGGTGTTTTGTTGTGAGTTATGGGTTTTGATGTTATTGAGAGGGTGTTTTGTGATGAGTTATGGGTTTTGATGTTATTGAAAAAAGTGCTGATTTTGCACGATGTTGCACCACTTTTACCTATTGCATCATGGGTACCTTGCGCTCTAAAAGAGCAAAATTTTGTCAAACTATAATTTATTTGAGTTTATTTAGGTGTCATTTGGTTTGTATATAAATTTAAAATAAAATTGAGATTTGATATAAGTATGGAAGAAAAGTAGAAAGAGAGAAAAACTAATATGTTTAAATTTATTATTTGTGTAAGTTAAATTTATACATAAAACTAATATGTTAAGATTTAAGATCATTTAAGGACAAAACTTTGTTTACATACCAAGGGATCAATCCCCACCATTCATCTAGTTTGATCTAATGGGGATTAACCTAAGATTTAATATGGAAACATAAGTCCATGTCTTTTTTTCCTTTTACTTTGTCTTTTTTATTTATAATTTTTTTTGTCTTTTTTTTAATTCACGTTTTTTTTTTTTTTTTTTTTTTTTTTTTTTTTTTTTTTTCACGTTTTTTTTAAATATATTTTTTTTTCTTTTTTTTTACGTTTTTTTTTTCTTTTTCGTACGTTTTCATATATATTCGTCCGTTTTCATACATATTCGTCCATTTTCTTTTTCATCAGTTTTTATATGTTTTCGTCCGTTTTCAGATGTTTTCGTCCGTTTTTATACGTTTCGGTTCGTTTTTATACGTTTCCGTCCGTTTTTATACGTTTTCGTCCGTTTTCATACGTTTTCATACGTTTTTGTCCGTTTTTATACATCTTTGTCCGTTTTCAGACGTTGTCGTCCGTTTTCCTACATATTCGTCCGTTTTCGTCCGTTTTTATACGTTTTCGTCCTTTTTTATACGTTTTCGTCTGTTTTCGTCCGTTTTCATACGTTTTCGTCCGTTCTCATACGTTTTCATCTGATTTTATATGTTTTTGTCTGTTTTTATAAGTTTTCGTCCGTTTTCATCTGTTTTTGTCCGTTTTCATATGTTTTCTTACGTTTTTGTCCGTTTTCATACGTTTTCGTCCGTTTTTATACATTTTTTTCCGTTTTCGTACGTTTTCCTACATATTCGTCCGTTTTCTTACGTTTTCGTCCATTCTCATATGTTTTCGTCCGTTTTTAAATGTTTTCAGCCATTTTCAGACGTTTTCATATGTTTCCGAATATCACAAGTGATATTCTGTGATACTCAGGATATCACAAGTGATGATACTCAGAATATCACAAGTGTTGATACTCAGAATATCACAATTAATGATACTCAGAATATCACAAGTGATTTTCACGTTTTTTTTAATTCACGATTCTGAATATTCGTTCGTTTTCTTACGTTTTCGTCCGTTTTCCTACATATTCGTCCGTTTTCTTACGTTTTTTAATTCACGTTTTCGTCCATTTTCCTACATATCCGTCCGTTTTCTTACGTTTTCGTCCATTTTCATTTGCTTTCGTCCGTTTTTAAATGTTTTCAGCCATTTTCATACGTTCCTGAATATCACAAGTGATATTCTGTGATACTCAGAATATCACAAGTGATAATACTCGGAATATCACAATTGATGATACTCAGAATATCACAAGTGATATTCAGAATATCACAAGTGATATTCTGTGATACTCAGAATATCACAAGTGATGATACTCAGAATATCACAATTGATGATACTCGGACGTTTTCATACGTTCCTGAATACTCGGACGTTTTCATACGTTCCTGAATATCACAAGTGATATTCTGTGATACTCAGAATATCACAAGTGATTTTCACATTTTTTTAATTCGCGTTACTGAATATCACAAGTGATATTCTGTGATACTCAGAATATCACAAGTGATGATACTCAGAATATCACAATTGATGATACTCAGAATATCACAAGTGATGATACTCTGAATATCAAAAGTGATATCCTGAATATCACTGGTGATATCCTGAATATCACAAGTGATTTTCAACTAATGTTTTGTAACATGAAAATCACTTGTGATATTCAGAATATTACAAGTGATATTCTGAATATCACAAGTGATTTTCGCGGTTTTTTAATTCACGTTTTCTTTTTCACTTTCTTACGATTTCGTCCGCATTCATACGTTTTCGTTCGTTTTCGTTCGTTTTCATACGTTTTCGTCCGTTTTCATACGTTTTCGTCCGTTTTCATACGTTTCTGAATATCACAATTGATATTCTTAATATCACAAGTGATATTTTGAATATCACAAGTGATATTTTGAATATCACAGAAAATCACTGTGATATTAAGAATATCAATTGTGATATTCAGAGATGTATGAAAATGGAAGAAAACATAAGAAAACAAACGAATACGTATGAAAGCGTAAAAACACGTCTGAAAACGGACGAAACGTATAAAAAATAGACGAATATGTATGAAAACGTGTAAAAACTGCTGAAAACGAATGAAAATGGACGAAAATGTCTGAAAACGTATGAAAACGGACGAAAACGTATAAAAAATGGACGAAAACGTCTAAAAACAGACAAAAACGTAAAAAAACAGACGAAAACGTATGAAAACGGACAAAAACGTCTGAACACGTATAAAAACTGCCGAAAATGGACGAAAACGTCTGAAAACGGACAAAAACGGACTAAAACATATGAAAACGGACAAAAACATCTGAAAACGGACGAAAACGTCTGAAAACGTATATAAACATATGAAAAAGGACAAAAACGGACGAAAACGTATGAAAACGGACGAAAACGTAAGAAAACGGACGAAAACGTAAGAAAACGGTCGAAAACGTATGAAAACGTAATAAAGTGAAAAAAAAACATGAATTAAAAAAAAAAAAAAACTTTATTTAAAAAAAACGTGAATTAAAAACAAAGACAAAAAAAAAAAAAAAAAAAAAAAAAAAAAAAAAGTTAAAAAAGAAGTGAATAAATAAAAAAGACAAAGAAAAAGGAAAAAAAAAGACATGGACTTAGGTTTCCATATTAAATCTTAGGTTAATCCCCACCATTAGTTCAAATTAGATGGATGGTGAAGATTTGTCCCTCAGTATGCAACTAAAATTTAGTCCTTACATGAACTTTTCTCATATGTTAAAACAAAAATTATGTGAGAGAAACAAAATGAGAAGAGCATACACATAGAGTTGTGTGGGAACACTATGCGCATCACTAAAGCTGATGTGAGCACAACAAAATCACATTTTTAATGCGCATGTTACAGTTAGATGATGAAAACCACGTGAGAGGTATTGTATTATTGATATGTATTTATAGTGTATTACATAGAAGATACTAAAAACCCTAATTGACTCAACCACATTCGGACTTGGGCTGTTATATCGTCTAATACTTTCCCATAATTCAAGCGGAAAAATCGAGATAGCTCGGATTGGATTAAAAAACTAAATAAACATTAAAGCAATAAAAGTTTTGTTGATGAAGTCGTTCGACAGCAAGCGGAGGCAAATCTTCATTTGCAGCAACAAAGCAAAATAAAGCGGTAGCAAAGGAAAAATAGGATAGCAAATAATTAATTTTGATGACAACATCCGACAGCAAGTGTAGATTAATCTTTATCATGCAACAACAACAAAAGCAAAGAAACAAAAATAAAAGCAAAGCATTTTTTTTTTTTTTTTTTTTTTTTTGATAAGGGGTAAAGGGTGGTGACAAGGGTTTGAAGGAGTGGCTTAGGGGAGGCAGCTCAACGTAGCCACCTAAGTTTGAGGATCAGACCCGCTTGATACCATGTTAGATGATGAAAACCCCGTGAGAGATATTGTATTATTAATATGAATTTATATTGCATTACATAGAAGATACTAGAAACTCTAATGGACCCAACTCACATTTGGGTTTGGGCCGTTATATCGTTTATGGCCCGTTTGGTTGGATACTATGGGAATGAGACTATGACTTTGAAAGTCATTAATGTTGTTTGTTTTGTGGGCCCAATAATGAAGTTGGTATATCATAGTCATAGATTCATTACACATCAATTTGGTGTCTATGAAATCCATTTTGGTGTCTATGAAATCCATTCACGTGGGTCCCTCTTTTTTCCACTACAAAACTCAAATATCTATACACTTTTTCATACTATATTTTCTCATCCAAACATAAACAATCGTAATCATACACTTTTTCATATCCATTGTCATTCTACCCCATACTAAATCCGATACCCATTGTCATTTCTAGCAACAAACCAAACGGGCCCTTAAGACCACTTCCAACGCATAACGCAAAACGTGCGTTAAAGTGAAATTTAGTGCGTTAAACCGGCGTTAACTGTTGTGGCTATGCTGCGTTAACGCAGCGTTAAGGGTGTAAGTTAACCCCTTAACGCTACGTTTAGGGGTTGTTTTGTAATTAAAAAAAAAAATCACTTTCGCCCCTTTGTCTTTCATACGAAATGTTTTTTCAGAATATCACAAGTGATATTCTGTACGTTTTTGTCTGTTTTTATAAGTTTTCGTCCGTTTTCATCAGTTTTTGTCCGTTTTCATATGTTTTCTTACGTTTTTGTCCGTTTTCATACGTTTTCGTCCGTTTTTATACATTTTTTCCGTTTTCGTACGTTTTCCTACATATTCGTCCGTTTTCTTACGTTTTCGTCCATTCTCATATGTTTTCGTCCGTTTTTAAATGTTTTCCGCCATTTTCAGACGTTTTCATATGTTTCTGAATATCACAAGTGATATTTTGTGATACTCAGGATATCACAAGTGATGATACTCAGAATATCACAAGTGTTGATACTCAGAATATCACAATTAATGATACTCAGAATATCACAAGTGATTTTCACGTTTTTTTTAATTCACGATTCTGAATATTCGTTCGTTTTCTTACGTTTTCGTCCGTTTTCCTACATATTCGTCCGTTTTCTTACGTTTTTTAATTCACGTTTTCGTCCATTTTCCTACATATCCGTCCGTTTTCTTACGTTTTCGTCCATTTTCATTTGCTTTCGTCCGTTTTTAAATGTTTTCAGCCATTTTCATACGTTCCTGAATATCACAAGTGATATTCTGTGATACTCAGAATATCACAAGTGATAATACTCGGAATATCACAATTGATGATACTCAGAATATCACAAGTGATATTCAGAATATCACAAGTGATATTCTGTGATACTCAGAATATCACAAGTGATGATACTCAGAATATCACAATTGATGATACTCGGACGTTTTCATACGTTCCTGAATACTCGGACGTTTTCATACGTTCCTGAATATCACAAGTGATATTCTGTGATACTCAGAATATCACAAGTGATATTCTGAATATCACAAGTGATTTTCACATTTTTTTAATTCGCGTTACTGAATATCACAAGTGATATTCTGTGATACTCAGAATATCACAAGTGATGATACTCAGAATATCACAATTGATGATACTCAGAATATCACAAGTGATGATACTCTGAATATCAAAAGTGATATCCTGAATATCACAGGTGATATCCTGAATATCACAAGTGATTTTCAACTAATGTTTTGTAACATGAAAATCACTTGTGATATTCAGAATATTACAAGTGATATTCTGAATATCACAAGTGATTTTCGCGGTTTTTTAATTCACGTTTTCTTTTTCACTTTCTTACGATTTCGTCCGCATTCATACGTTTTCGTTCGTTTTCGTTCGTTTTCATACGTTTTCGTCCGTTTTCATACGTTTTCGTCCGTTTTCATACGTTTCTGAATATCACAATTGATATTCTTAATATCACAAGTGATATTTTGAATATCACAAGTGATATTTTGAATATCACAGAAAATCACTGTGATATTAAGAATATCAATTGTGATATTCAGAGATGTATGAAAATGGAAGAAAACATAAGAAAAACAAACGAATACGTATGAAAGCGTAAAAACACGTCTGAAAACGGACGAAACGTAATAAAAATAGACGAATATGTATGAAAACGTGTAAAAACTGCTGAAAACGAATGAAAATGGACGAAAATGTCTGAAAACGTATGAAAACGGACGAAAACGTATAAAAAAATGGACGAAAACGTCTAAAAACAGACAAAAACGTAAAAAAACAGACGAAAACGTATGAAAACGGACAAAAACGTCTGAACACGTATAAAAACTGCCGAAAATGGACGAAAACGTCTGAAAACGGACAAAAACGGACTAAAACATATGAAAACGGACAAAAACATCTGAAAACGGACGAAAACGTCTGAAAACGTATATAAACATATGAAAAAGGACAAAAACGGACGAAAACGTATGAAAACGGACGAAAACGTAAGAAAACGGACGAAAACGTAAGAAAACGGTCGAAAACGTATGAAAACGTAATAAAGTGAAAAAAAAACATGAATTAAAAAAAAAAAAAAACTTTATTTAAAAAAAACGTGAATTAAAAACAAAGACAAAAAAAAAAAAAAAAAAAAAAAAAAAAAAAAAAGTTAAAAAAGAAGTGAATAAATAAAAAAGACAAAGAAAAAGGAAAAAAAAGACATGGACTTAGGTTTCCATATTAAATCTTAGGTTAATCCCCACCATTAGTTCAAATTAGATGGATGGTGAAGATTTGTCCCTCAGTATGCAACTAAAATTTAGTCCTTACATGAACTTTTCTCATATGTTAAAACAAAAATTATGTGAGAGAAACAAAATGAGAAGAGCATACACATAGAGTTGTGTGGGAACACTATGCGCATCACTAAAGCTGATGTGAGCACAACAAAATCACATTTTTAATGCGCATGTTACAGTTAGATGATGAAAACCACGTGAGAGGTATTGTATTATTGATATGTATTTATAGTGTATTACATAGAAGATACTAAAAACCCTAATTGACTCAACCACATTCGGACTTGGGCTGTTATATCGTCTAATACTTTCCCATAATTCAAGCGGAAAAATCGAGATAGCTCGGATTGGATTAAAAAACTAAATAAACATTAAAGCAATAAAAGTTTTGTTGATGAAGTCGTTCGACAGCAAGCGGAGGCAAATCTTCATTTGCAGCAACAAAGCAAAATAAAGCGGTAGCAAAGGAAAAATAGGATAGCAAATAATTAATTTTGATGACAACATCCGACAGCAAGTGTAGATTAATCTTTATCATGCAACAACAACAAAAGCAAAGAAACAAAAATAAAAGCAAAGCATTTTTTTTTTTTTTTTTTTTTTTTTGATAAGGGGTAAAGGGTGGTGACAAGGGTTTGAAGGAGTGGCTTAGGGGAGGCAGCTCAACGTAGCCACCTAAGTTTGAGGATCAGACCCGCTTGATACCATGTTAGATGATGAAAACCCCGTGAGAGATATTGTATTATTAATATGAATTTATATTGCATTACATAGAAGATACTAGAAACTCTAATGGACCCAACTCACATTTGGGTTTGGGCCGTTATATCGTTTATGGCCCGTTTGGTTGGATACTATGGGAATGAGACTATGACTTTGAAAGTCATTAATGTTGTTTGTTTTGTGGGCCCAATAATGAAGTTGGTATATCATAGTCATAGATTCATTACACATCAATTTGGTGTCTATGAAATCCATTTTGGTGTCTATGAAATCCATTCACGTGGGTCCCTCTTTTTTCCACTACAAAACTCAAATATCTATACACTTTTTCATACTATATTTTCTCATCCAAACATAAACAATCGTAATCATACACTTTTTCATATCCATTGTCATTCTACCCCATACTAAATCCGATACCCATTGTCATTTCTAGCAACAAACCAAACGGGCCCTTAAGACCACTTCCAACGCATAACGCAAAACGTGCGTTAAAGTGAAATTTAGTGCGTTAAACCGGCGTTAACTGTTGTGGCTATGCTGCGTTAACGCAGCGTTAAGGGTGTAAGTTAACCCCTTAACGCTACGTTTAGGGGTTGTTTTGTAATTAAAAAAAAAAAAAAAATCACTTTCGCCCCTTTGTCTTTCATACGAAATTTTTTTTTTGTCTTTTTTCTTTTTTTTTTTTTTTTTTTTTTTTTTTTTTTTAAATTTGCCTTTTTGATATGTTATGTAATATTTTATAAAAAATTGTAACGTTTTCTAAAGTATCAAATAGAAATACATTAAACATCAAATAAAAATACATTAAACGTCAAATAGAAATTACATTAAACTACGATACGGAAATTAAAACCAAACTACAAATGAAAATACGATAAGGAAATTATAAAGAAACTATGATACAATTTCGTATCGTATTGTGATTTGTATGTAATGTTATGTTTTTTTAATTTCGTTGTAATTTTTTTTTATTAAGTATGTAATGTTATGTTTTTTAATGAATGTTATGTTTTTAAAAAATGAAGTAATTTATAAGTTAGGGGTTGAATTTGAAAATATTTGATATAAATGTGAGTTAAGGTGTGTTAAAGCTGAGTTATTGTTGGGTGTGTTAAAGCTGAGTTAAGGGTGAGTGTGATAAAGCTGACGTGGCAGTGTGTTAAAGTTTAAAGCTGAGTTATTGTTGAGAGTGGTTTAATAGTTACAACATCAGATATGCATTTGTGTTGTGTATATCACTTTCCAATGCCATTTCAAAAGATGTTGAAACTAGATATGGTGACTTTTGAATCAAAAGGGGTAATCACCAATGAGAAATTTGACGAAAGGTGCTCAAGTATGTGTCTTTTCACGTTACGTATGCTTACAAAGTGCAACTTTATTCTTTTACATACTCCCTTTCTAAGCACACTTTATTCTTTGTAACAAAAACTGTCGTAAAACTACCGGATTTCGAAAGCTATAACTTATACCACATTAACTTACAAATTGTGCTCTTTGATTTGAGCTCCATTTCACCATATATTTTGCTATATTTAGAGCAAGGGTTTATTTTTAACTTTAGCCTCAATTAAATATACGCGTTTGCCAAAACCAAAGGGTATTTCTGTGAAAACCCTCACGAACAATCGTCGTTTTTTGATGGTTTTTCCTTCGAGGACATAATTGTCAATAGCAATTTTCTTATCACTTTACTCCCTCTTTTTCTACAACTAAAAAACACTAATAAATTTTGTAACGATCTTTCTTTTTCTCTCCTCACCACTTTCTATACTTCATTTCACTTTCATCTTCCCTCAAATAAAAAGTAAAGAACACAGTGTTAGTGTCAGAATAGTGTTAAGTAAATTGCGGAAGTATGGAAGATAGAGAGGATGTTAAAATGCCTTCCAAACTTTCAAGGGTTGTTTCTGTCATTTCAAAAACTTTTTTCTCTAACTCTTTATGTTTGTTCTTTGTTTGTGAAGTTTGCTTTGTGCAGGGTCTGGAGTTGTCATTCTCTCAAAGTTGCTTGGCTATAAAAGCCCCTCTCCAGCCAAGGGCTCAACGGCTCTCTTATTTTCTTCTGGTGGAATTCTTTCACTTGTCTTGGGAGCTCATCTATCTTATTTTCTTGTAATCATTTGACTGATCATACAGATCCAGTCTTGTTGTTGTTGTACTTAATCTGATTGACCATTATTGGGTTCAGTCTGACCTTCTATGATTTGGTATTTGTAAGCTGATATTCTTATTTTGAATCAAGGGGTGGTTGGTTGGATTCATACCCAAGTGTTGTTTAACCATTTTTACATGGTATCAGAGCTACGGCTCTGTCGAATTGGTGATTTCAAGATCTAGGGTTTTTCAATCAATTTTGGGCGTTTATGAAATTGGTGTCTTCCCTGGGTGTATCATTGTTAATTCAACGTTATCGTTGGGTTAATTGCTGCTTGAAGTAAAGATCTGGAGAATTAGGGTTTGGTTATTGAAACCCTAATTTTTTGATTTGGGCGTTTGTGGTTCAAGTGGTTTTTGTCAATAATTGGGACCTGATTACCTTATAATACCTCTTAATTAAGAGTATTGTGAGGCTTTTCCGCGATCTTCTTCTCAAAAGCTCTGTAAGCTACTTTCTTCCTTTAAGATTAACAAGTCTTTAGTTAATTGGGTGCAAACGGGTTCGGTTAACACCTTGACCCTCCATCTTGAATGGTGTGGAAACCTGCTCTGGCCAACCCCAATCCAATTGACTGAGTCTTTGTTACATCTTGGGTGTGAGTTTGTTCTTTTTTCTTCTGCTTGCTTGTTTCTTGCTTGTTGTTTGCTGCTTTCTGTCTGTTTCTTGCTTTGGATTTGTTTATGCCTGTCCCTATCCTGTTTAGTGCTGTTTATCTTTCTGGTTATAGTTGGGATATGCTCGTGTCATAATTACTAATTATATGGCTAGACATATGTGAGCCTATGGGGTCACACACATATACACTGAGGTGCCACTTTATATGTCGTGTTTATTGTATTTACGATATATAAATAACCGTAAGTAACCAGGAACCGCTATTGGGCTTCTAATGAATAAGTAATGGACTTATTACATTGGACTAGAAAAACAAATGGGAAGCCCATTTGAGCCCAATAGAGGGCCGGCCATAAGGGCTTGGAAGAGGCCTTTTGGGTTTTGATTTTTTTGGTCAATTATATCTTCCAGGATCTCCTCATATTGGAGATATCTTTTACCAAAAATCTCTCTCTCCCTCTCCCAAATAAACTCACGGCATCAACAATAAAAACATAGGGTTTTTATTTTTTCATCTTTAACTTTTGTATCTTGCTTATTCAAAAGTGTTTGATTGGTTACGGGTTGAAGGACTAGCATCTATTGGCATACGGTGAAGTGTAGTGTGGACACATCATAGAGATGATCTCCATTGGTCACTTGTGGTTCTTATTCTATTCGATCCATTAGCATTGGTGGTGACTCCCGGATCACGCTACAAAGGTATAACATGTTTGTTTAATTCATTTGATTGATCATATGGCTATATGGATCCTTGTTGGTGATGTACTCCGCTGCATTTATATATTTGATATGTTATTTTATTATTACATCACCTATAGTGGTATCACGAGCCATCATATGATGTCATATGATCATCAAATATGCATAAAAATGGCTAAAAACGCATGTTTTTAATGGATTTAAAGGTATATCTTTAAAACAGCCCCTAGGGCTCATATTTTCTGAATATGTCGACCTATTTAAGGTCTTAAGATCTGGACTTTTTCATCCCATGGTCATTGGTTATGCATACATCAATTGTTTTCTTGTTCGGTACCCGTAAAATGGCCTAAAAACGCGTTTTTTTGATCGATTTATAACCCGATTTTCAATCAGCCCATGAGGCTTAATTTTCTGTGGTAAAATGATGTTAAGAAGGTCCTAATATCAGTGGGTTTTGAGTCTATGGCCATTTGACACGCGTACCATTCGGGGTTTTAATTCTTGTTAATTAATTTCTTCGATTCGTTGGCTAACAATTTAATTCTTGTTATTTATTTTGTTGTCCATGGCAAATACATGCATGTTTGTCCATGGAGTTAGCCAACACCTTATAATGATCATAATTTTAATGTATTATTATGTGTATATGCAAAGCCGATGAAAACCTAGACCACTTGTGCGTTGTGATTGTGATTGTTGGTTGATTTTCTTGTTTTTGGGGTTTGCCATTGTTTCGGCACTTTTGCAATGTACTTCATTTTTGTTTTGCCATTGTTTGGGCATTTTTACAGTAGATACAAAGTAGATTAGATGTGCTTTACTTTATATATCATGTAATCGAAAGCTTGGAAGCAAATGGCAAAAGAATGAAGTATTTTGGACCAAAAGTAGCTGCTGGACACCTGATGGGAAAATGCGATTTCCAGAAGATTGGCAAGGTATTTTTGGCTAAATTTTTTCGTGCAGGTTCACAAGACATGGTGCTACAACTCTCTAGTTTGGGTCGAAGCAAGAGGAGGACTCCTTCTAGGCCGTTTGGGCCTCGCAAGACAGAAAATCTGGGCTGACAGAATCAACTTTTCAAGTGCATAATGGACTTTTACTTGCCCATGAGTGTCTTGGGGCAAGTGGGAGTCCTCCGTGTGGTTGTGGTTTATGTCCCTAGTTGACTCTTGGTTCTTGTGATGGCTCACAAGACCAAGCATAGGATTTTCATCGGTTGAGGCTTTGCATATTGTGGTTGTATGTTTGTTTGGTTGTTTTATGTATGTTGTGACTACATGAAAATCGAAAATTGTTTTCTTAAAACTTAAAACGAAACATAAACCATTTTGGACTAAGTCTTATGATTTAGTTTAACTAAGTTTAAATATGATTTGAAACTTAAATCATTGTTTTATAAACAACACTTAAACCAGTTAAGATTATTTGTTTATTTATTTATTTGTATTGTCCAAACTAAATAATAATCCACTTAGGATATATATTAGTCTTGAAAATGGACAACTTGACACACATAAATTAAAACAATGATTAGACTTAAGTTAAGAAAAGTTTTTTAACTTGTGCTACGAAGAATGAATGCATGCTTCTTTCGTACACGTTTTTGATCCACATCAAAACTCTTTACCCGTCAAAATTTAAGTCATGCCGTTCAGTTATGAGAACACTTGAAATTACCTTTTGGCTATGGTCAGACCTAGGCTGAATTGTAACCCAGGGCGACTATTCTCCATGCATCAGACCTAGGATTATTCTCACAGTTTTCAAATTGGATGACTTAATTGTGTTTAGCGGTCAGACCCTGACACGAGGCAAAGATGGGACTAAACATGCCAGCTTGACACTAGTTGCTTGTTCACTAGTGCCATGAGTCTCATAAAGATCTAAGAGTTGCACATGTAATGCAATTGGTCGACGTTACCTACCTATTGAATCCACCATTTCTAGTAGACAGTCTACTGCGATGGTCGAACCTCAATGAGGATCTTAGCCTTTTCGTAAAATTAATTGTTTTAATATGCTTAAACTTGGGTAGTTAATTTTAAAAAGGATTAATTATCGAAAATACTAAAATTGAACTTTGTAAATTCAATTAATGCAACGCAAGCCGTAAACAAGAGTTTGTTCTTTTCTTGTTAAAAGGACGAACTAAGTCGATCTTTCCTTGTAAGAAAGAGACTTATTCCTATCCTTTTTCTTTATGATCGAGGAAAAGCCATAATAGGAATATTTGAATTTTCCTAATTCTAATCAAACTCAAGGAAAACCTACTCTAGAAATCGTGATGTCTTGTAAAAGTCAAAACGGTTAAGTATGGTTACACATCTTATTCTTTCAAGATTGTTTCATAACCCTAGTTTCGGTTTTGAAACCTCTAAGAATATAAGATATTTGGATAACTAGAGAACACGTGCATTTGACTTGACCTCTTTGGTCAGACCTTAGGGCCATTTCAACCCATGGCGAATTTTGCTCATTGGTCAGACCTTTGGCGATATTTGCATGTTCTTGCTTGGTCGACCTTTTTCGTACTAGCTACCATTCTAAAATGAGTTTAAATAATTAGAAGACGGAAATATCAATAAACCGCAAAGAGGTAAAGGCAATTACTAGCATGATTACCTAGCAGTTTGTCTTAACCCAAAAAGCCTACTAAGGTCCTACATACCCTTGTGGTAAAGTAGACCAATTATGGAGGAAATGCATACCTATTTTCAAGTTAAAATAGCAATGATGGCAACCCCATCATCTATGTGTTAGAACTTGATGCACTTTCTTGAATACCTAAGTACATGTTTACTAGTCAAAGTGACTCACATTAGCAATGATGTGTAGATATTCAAAGAAAGATGGAAATTATCCAATCGCCACTCACTCTCCACTGGTGACGTAACACATTAAAATGTTGTCTAATCCAGTGGGAGCTACATGATTATATTACTGGTGACGAAACACATGTAATATTGTCTAATCCAGTGGGAGTTGTAAGCTGTAATACCTTACAACTTGCCCATCTTATTTCCAGATTGTCTTGAAATAATACATTACTTTCCACATGTTAAGCATCATAGTTTATATAAGAACCATTGCATAAATTTTATTAGATAACTTGCCGTGTTCCTGATGTTGCTTCCTGAAATGTTATCTATAAAATTGTTATGCATGATTCATTATTAAAACGATAAAGTTCTACATATCTATATTTTGATTTTGACTAAAAATCATATGTTATCTTAGACATTGTCATATTGCTCTCATGATGTTGTGCCATGCACAAGTGGGAGAAATCTTAATTGTGTGCAAGGTACAACATATAACAATATGACTAATAGCTTTTCTTGACTGAAAGGTAAGAAACCAAAATTCTACTAGGACTTCTACACATAAAATGTAGGTTGCCCTAATTAGAACAAATATCAAGATAACATGAAAAGTTACTTCAACATATTCATTGAATTGTTTAGTAAATATGATTATGTCTTCTTGTAAAGTCATAATCATGAAGTATGAAATTAACTTGAAATTACTATTGAGGCCAAGTGTCGGCGCTCGTAATTACTTTAGTTGAATATGTTTAGGTCTCTTGTAAAGACACAAACATCAATTCAGTTAATTGTTGAAAGACAAATAACGTAAAGTAAGACGTTGATTTGTTATGTCTTCTTGTTAAGACATGCACACTTACGACGTATAATATTAAATGTTTGTGTTTTCTAGTCAAAACATACACATGAAGTAAAGTATGAAATAGGCTAAAACTACTATTGATGTCATCTGGTTTGACCTGGTTGGCAGATATGTAAGCCAAAAGTATAAGTTCATCTAATGAGGTGTGTGATAGTCTCACAACATCATTCCTCATGGAATACCACAACTTTATGGTATGTCCATCATGGAAAATCAAACACTATTGATATTGTTTGATCCTTGATGACTTAAATTGTTTTACCTCCAAAGCTATCAAGGTTAGAAAATTGGATGTGCCATGTCTACACTCAATATGATTCCAACCCAGAAGGAATTTAAGACACCATTGTATTATGGCATGGGATGAATCTCATTATGTCTTGATTGAAGTTCTGAATTTGGTAACTACCTAAGAGTAAGTAATTAACAAACTAGAGTCAAGAACTAACGATGTATTTTAGATGTCCCACTTGAAAACAATTCATTGTTACTCAAGATGCTGAGTATCTAGAGATTAGTCTCTACATACAAAAGCAAGTGGGAGCACCTTTAGATCTTGAAGTTATTCAAGAGCAACCTTCTGAGTACACTTGCTAATGTCATACTAAGGTTGAACATGCATATGTTAAACCATAGATTGATATCTCTCATTCATAAATCCGCAAGGATACCTCTTGCACCTGAATGATATAGTTTTTATATCAATGCTGAGGGACATAAGTTAGAGGGTCATGGTGAACCTGCTAACTACTGAGATGCATTATCAGATATTGTATCTGATGAGTAGCTCAAAACTATGAATGTTAAGATGCAGTCCTTGAAAGACAATCACTCATGGAGCTTGATTGATCTCTTACCAATCAGTTAGACTGTGAGGTTCAGAATGAGTTTCTTGATGAGAAGACTCAAAAGGACAATCTTGTACACACATTTAATGCACGCGTAGTAAAAGGAGTTTACTCGTACTCAAGTAATTGACTATGATTAACTCTTCCTATCTACAGACATTAAATGTATAAAGATGATTAAAATTGTCATACCTGTCTTCATGGAAATGAAATATGACAATAGGAGTTCGAAACACCTTTCTTGTTGATTACCTTTGCGAGGACGATGAGTAATCAAAAGGGTTTATGAATCCATATAATCTTTTTTTATGTATACAAGATACAAGGATCCAAGTGTGGATTAGATCATGCATCTAGGAGCTCAGATCTTAAGTTAATTATAAAATCATTAATTTGATTTTTATTAAATAAGATTACTCCTGAGTACACTGAGAGCAAGTAGGAGAACTGTATTTATTTTCTTAAATCTCATATGTCGTTAACATATTAGAAACAATATTCCATCTAAGCTAGACTTTAATCCTTAGTTTGGAATGAAGTTTCTTTTAAGGGATTTAGAAAATAAAACATACAACCTTGTTAAAATATGTTTATTAGAATAAACATAAGCGGTTATTAAGTCTAAACACAATATGACACGTTATTGAGGGGAGTCTCAATGATCAATCTCACTTGATGAGATTGAACACATGAGTGGAAATCTTAAGTTCAACTAAAGGATTCATCATGTAAGTCATATTACGCATTGGGCTATGTTTATCATTTGCATGAATGCAAGATGAGTTGATAACAAATATCTAAGTGAACGTCATTAGATAATTGTTAAATGAACATTATAATGGACCTACGAAGGACCAAAGATATGTTCAAACGTTTACGAATATTTGAGGAACTCTGTTTTATTTGCATGCACTGATGCTTATTTAACTGAGATGATACTCAACCCTAGTTGTGTTAGGATGTCATCATGAATGATGACATTGCTGACTAGATGTGCTCGACTGAGAGCATTAATGTGTTATACATTAAAAGAATAAGAATACTTTATAGTTTGAGAAACTATTCAAATGGCAGTCTAAAGTAGGTGTTTTGCTAGCTTCAAACACACCTATGGAATGTATTGTTGCAACACTCGTCTTGTACTTAAATGCACACATACAAAGGACAATCGTAATTCAAAACTTTCATGAGTTTTGAAACAAGTATTCTCAAAGTTTACTCGGATGACTACTTGTTGTCTTGTACAATATAATTTGATCATGGTGGGAACATCGGATTCCGACCTAAGAGTAGTCTTATGCATATCTGTTTTTTAGTATTTGGATAATGGAACTGTAAGTAGTCGTATTATACAATGAATTGATATACCTGGTATGATCGTCTTCATTTATACTACTGTGTTCCATATTTGCATGTTTAATCCATGAATAATTTATTTATTCTAAAATTATCCATTGTCGGTTGACGATACGGGAGTATCATCAAATTAAGACAAATGTGAGCGTGTTGGTGATTTATTTGCCACACTCACATGTTGTTCATTGTGATGAACATTGGATTGACCCAAACTACGAGTATTCACTACATGGATCGTCGTCAATAGTGAATCTCGCAAGAGGTTATGTCTCTTATCCTTAGACTTGAGATGCAAGCAGGTCTTGCATGTGTGGAATTTCATTCCTTGATATGGTTAAACTTTTCGCTTCATCAGCTATCCTGAATAAGGTAGTTATAAAAGCCATTATCAGGAGTGATATGAAGCATGTGAATGACACGTGTAGTCAAAACAGGATTTGTTCCTCCACATGTTATGGAGTTAGATACTATTGGGCCCCACGATGAATTGGACAGATGTTTGTATGGCCGTACCCAAATAAGATTAAGATGAATCTTAACCCACTTGGTAATCTTGTTCAATATCTATATCGAGAAACATAATAGTTGAACTATTAGAATGACTTTTTGTGGGAAACTAGAAGGGGGGTTGAATAGTTTACCGGTTTAAAATTCTTTTAAAAATCTTGTTTTAAAAGTTGGTTATTGGAAACTTTGATTCGAACTTTATATGTAATCAATCAACATCAATATGAACTACACACTAAACTAACAAATATAAAATAATGAAAGTAAAGAGTAGAGTTGGAAAGATCAAACCGAGACAAAGGATTTATAGTGGTTCGGCTACGAAGCTCTTCTTCGCCCTACTCCACTCCCCGAGTACCACACTCGAGAGTTTCAAGCACTATGTCAACAACCTCCCTTTAGGCGGAGAAAACCGTACACGTCGCTTATCCTATTACCGACACTAAGCTAAATGTCGAGTGCTAATCTTAGCTAGCACCAATCTACCAAGGTCCACGTGACCAATCACACAAGCCCTAATGGCTACAAGAGATCACCACTATCTCAACACGATCACTAAGATCAACTCTCACTTCACTCTACTCAATCTAACTACTCTAGATCCTTTGACTACTCACACACAAGCCCAATGGCTTCAAGAGATCTTCACTATCTCTTAAGATCACAATGATCTTCACTCACACTCTCACAAAAGAAAGATAATCTTGATGTATGCTAAGATACAACAAGGATGTAACAAGTGTTACAAAACCTAACCACTATAACTCTTGTAATCTTGAAGATCTTGAGTTCTTCTCTTGCTAATGAAGAGGGATGACAACACCTTGTATCTACTTGGATACTTGTGTTCTTCTCTTGCTAATGAAGAGGAATGATAACACCTTGTATCAACTTGGATACTTGTGTTCTTCTCTTGCAAGTGAAGAGGAATGAAGAGGATCACTTGAAGGATGATTGGATCACTCTTGAACAAAAGAAAAACTAACCTAAATGATCTAAGAAATAAAGTGTGAAGAGAGTATTCAACTCAGAAAGTTTTGTGTGTGAAAGGATGCCTAAAAACTGTGAAAGGGGTGGGTATTTATAGGCAAAGAAAATCTGAACGTTACAGAAAAAATGGTACGGACGGCTCCTTTAAATACACCACGGCTCCGTTAAATTTAACTGTACCATGGAACCGTGGTAGACTAGGACGCTCCAAATTTTATCTTTTCTGGTGAAAACTTATTTGGGGAAGGTTGGAGCTGATTTGGCGGGGAAAATAGCTGTTGTGATTTTTGATGCGCGTGATGTGTCGTTGCGGTTTAGCAGTTTTAATGCCTACTCAAGTTTTAAATTTATATTTAGCCGGCTTATCAATAACACACACACACTTAACGAGCAGTGTACCCGGTCAGTATGAATATAATGGTAAGTAGAGTGTCGATCACTAAGAGTGGAACGTATTATCTCGTTATTCTAATCAGTATTTTAATATCCTAACGCAAGGGGGTTTCAGCCTGAGAGACTGGCACGATTTGTTTGCAATTAAATAATAAAATAAACCAATAGGCACGAATCAGCAAGTAGCACACACGTACACAGATAGATACTCGAGACAATAAGAGGGCTGTCCTTATGATTAAGTAGATTGTCACTTGTTTTATTGATAGCTTTATATGAAGTGTATGTAGTTAACCCTTTCTCGTTGGTCCTATTCTTATCGGCGAGTAAACCCTTAATGATTACTTATGTCTAAAAGTTATTCCTAAGTGATCAATTTAGTAATAACCGTGGGAGCCACATTATGTCCCGCAGTCAAATGCCCGCAAGCCACTAATAAACACAGAGGTTATCAATGCACTAATAAGTAGTAACCAAAGACATCAACATATAAACTTTAATTGATGGGAAAGCAAGTATTAAAGGGAGTGCAATCTTTCGTTGTCACATTACACAAGCCACCAATCCTGATGAATTAAAGTTTGCTAACACAATAAAACAAAACTACTTAATGAATTAAATACATGCAGCACCTTCTTACAGCTCTTGTATCTTTGATTTGGGTGTGTCTTGTGCTGCCTCCTTGACTGAATTCGTCCTTTGTTTCTCCTGTTCGGACTTAGGTTATAATATAATGCGTACGAAATTCGTCTGGTCTTGGGGTATTTATAGTTTCTGTCTGAGGGAAGATGCGGCGCATCTAGTAAGTAGATGCGGCGCATGTACTTAACTTCGCGTGGGGTCCAAGATTATAATATTCAGGAATATTCGTACACCGCCAGAAGATGCGGCGTAACTCCATGATTAGATGCGGCGCATGTCCTCTTGTATCTTGGATCGTATCTGGTGATATCTTGATAGAGATGCGGCGCATGTCATGAGTGAGATGCGGCGCATCTGGAGCAGATTAGTCTTGATCTTCTTCATTTCAGTAGACTCTTTACTTTATGCATGTTTTGCTCCATAATCAGTCCTAAATTGCTAAGTTTCACCAAATGCTTGTTTTTACCTGAGAATTACAAAAGTAAACGATTAAGTATCAATCCTCATACATAATATAGTAAAACAAGTCAAATTAATAGGATAAATGATAGTAATAAAATGTACTTATTTGAGTTCATCAAATATCCCCCCACTTGAACTTTACTTGTCCCCAAGTAAACCTTAGAATTTCTTTTATGAAAATGTATCCTAAAAGATGTTAGGATTTATTTTTATATCAAGCATGTATTCGTTTATTTCATAATCACACAACTAAACACTTTAACGAATTAGAAGTATAATAAAATAATTTTGATAAAAGCAAATCTAATCGTTTAACTGTCCAGTCGCGACGAATATTCTATCATAAGCTTGGCAAGTATACACATCTCCCCACTAAAGCTAAGGAATAACAAGTCTAAAGCGGTAAAAAGGGTTTTTAGGCTTAAGGGTTAATTATTCTCTTTCACTATCGATCTCAAATTCCAGAAAAGGCGACAAAATCACAAATACATGATCGAATCCACGAACACGATACTTGCAATTGCTCAAATCCTTAACTCGAATAGGCTAAAGATAGGTCCAAACTTCACCAATAATAATATATCAAAAAGGGCGACAAAATCATAAATACATAGCCGAATCCACGACTACGATACTTAAGATTGCTCAAATCCCTAATCTCAATAAATCAAAGGTTTGGTTGGATAAAGAACAATAAAGGGTATGGATAACATTTGGGATATAAATTGGTGTAAAATGAAAATAAACAAAACAAATAAATTAAAATCCTAAGTGTGGTTAATCACTATCCCAACCATCCCATGAATAAGACTCATATCATCGAATAACTCACGCTTTAACACTTGAAACACACGCTTTAGGTAGACACAAATTATACTCAACAAGATCTTAATCAAAGAATAAACCTTAATTGGCGTTCCCATAACTGCCAATTCCCATTCAATCCATAGATATAGTACAACAAATAGTGGTGATATCGACCACTTATATAACTTTACATAAGTTGGTTTAAAACTAACTTCCAACTCTTCTTTCTTTCTTTTTCTTTTCTTATTTTTTCGAATTTTTTTTTTTTTTTTTTTTTTTTTTTTTTTTTTTTTTTTTTAAACTACTAACATAAACATAGATGTGTAAAATTTCACCACATCACTATAATGATAATTCTGGATAATTGTTCCATACTTTTCATAACTTCAGAAATAATGGTAATAGTGAAAGTAGTAAACACACGAAAAATAAACTCCAAAATATACAATATTTACTTTCACTCCAATTGCATTGTGCAATTTCCCGACCTAACCAAAGATAATGAATTACGCACGCGAACACAGGTAATGTAAGGAAACACACTCTGCCTATAGCAATTAACCAACCACGGATTCTAATCTACAGGATAGGCTAAGGTGTAGGGGTGTAACGAAACATTTTAAACATAGGTGTAAGAAACGAAAGGAATGGCTCTGAGTGTTTTTCTAGGGGTATCTTACTCTAAAAATGAGAGTAACAAAATGGTTTATACGGGGGTTAACTAACCAGTGTAGTTAGTTAATAACACATAACATATAAAGGCTATTTGGGTGTAGTCCTAGAATTTTACCAATTTAGACAAGTCATTCCAATTATATAAATAATACTCATTATGGTGGTCTCGAATAGTATACAAGCCAAGTTCTAAAGTTTACAAGTCACCGGCACACTCATAGATTTGTGAATTTTGAAAAATCACAATTTTTGAAAATAACGTCATGTGTGCAGCTATGCAACTTAGATCTTAAACAAAAACATGCTAAAAAATTTTAAGTTTGATATATTAAGCACATTTTAAGCATAATTTTTGAAAAAGTTTTAGGACAAGTAATTGTTAAGTGTTCTAATTCTCCAATCCCCCCACTTAAGTTAAACAACGTCCTCGTTGTTTGTATAAAAGGTTAAAAACTGGAAAATAAAAGAATTAGAACAGAAAAACTCCCCTGAGATTTGCTCGGTATGATCCTCCATTAGTATAAGAGCAAAAATCAGCTTCTTGTGGATTAGAACGTTAAAGCTTCATACTTGATGTATCCACAGGAAATCCAGGAAACTATAATACCACCAACACTTTAAAACACACCTAAGATAAGAAAGGTTCAAACTTGCATAATACATTAGTAGTTAGATAAAAATAAAACTTAAAAATTAAAACTGAAAATCATCAGGTCAGTCGATGCGCCGTATCTTATGGAAGAAGATACGCCGTATCGAGCCTGGAATAAATACGGATCAGAATAAAGATGCGCCGCATCCTTAACCAGGGATGCGCCGCATTAAAATAAACTGATAAATAGTTTTAAAGTCGAAAATAAAAATGCAGAAAAATAAAATAAGATATGACCATTGCAGGAGATGCGTCGCATCTCAGGATGGAGATGCGCCGTATCCTCATGCGAGCCTGACTGACTCGACACAAAAACAGAATAGTAAATAGATAAACCGGGTTGTCTCCTGGTAAGCACTTGTCTTTATTCCAGAGTCTTCAAGTTAGACTCACGTTCAGCTCAGCAATAAGTCCTTGTCACGGTCCATCCTTCGTCCTTCATCCGAAAGATTTTTCCGTATATCTCTGCGACGTTTTCTTCCGTTCGACTTAATCTAGTATAACTCTTTGTCTTCACCGCAGTATATTCTTCATCAGGACCCAAAGAGTATTTGATGATTTTAAATTTTTCAGAAATAATCATGGGTGGCTCATTGTAAGGAATCCCAAGTAGTTGACACTTTCTTTTGGTGAACTCTTCCTTGTCTTTATCAACAAACTTAAAATAAGGATCCTTAATCAAATAATCATCTAGTTCTTCAATCAACGACTCATTATTATTATCATCTTGAATCGCCTCCCATTCTCTTTCCAAATCATATTGTAACCGTCGACTAAGCTTTGTGAAATCATCAAACTGTTTATGCACCCATTCCCAGAAAGTAGTATCCGATGTTCCCTTAAGTCCTTTCAAGCGTTCAATTCTGCCCTTTTCTTGTAAAGCTTCCGCCTTTTGTGGGCAGTCTTCAACATTATCGTACCACTCATAATCTTCAAAGGTTACATCGTTTCCAACCCGTTTCATCCCAATTATACTTCCCCCATTACAGGTTCCGTCACTTTTATAATCGCAGGTCGGCCAAACACTACTCCCGTCCTTGAAAACGAAGGGTGTACAGGTGTGATTAATGTGCGCAAATCCCCATGGTTTATCCCAAACCCATGGTACTTGATCATTCCATTCATAGTACCAGGTGTTTTTGAAATCGTCATAAGTCTTAAATCCTGGTAGTTCTCCAGTAAGCACACCATCATCGACTTGAAGAAGGTAGTTAAATTCCTTGAACTGCTTGCACAAGGGTGTCTCATAATCGAACACATCAATGTCTATTCTGAATAACTCTTCAATGCCTTCATTGATTGTTGAATCATGAAGTGACGACCCATAATCGCTTTCTACTTCTTCATCTTCTCCTCTCATCCAATATACCCATAATGCATCCTTAGTAGCACGATCCATGCTCTTATGGTTATTAAACTTACTAGCCAACCATTCTGAAAAATCAACATCGTGAGGATCGTGGTTAACGTCAAAGCAAACCTTTCCAATCATATTCTTTTTTATCTCCATGAACTCGTTAAATTGCTTCTTAAAACTCCGAGTCAACCATGAAGTCATAATCTCCTTGACTTCATTTGTAGGGGCAAATTCCGGACTACCATATTTGAGTTCTAGCCAATCATTGAGGGAGAGGTCTATCAATCTTACCAATCTGCCATGAAATAGTAACTCCGCCAAAGCATAATTCATGTCATTATCCTGATAGTTCTCATTCAATCCCCAGTACTGTTCGGAATAAGGCATGTAAGAGTTTTGGGTATTGCTTCCACCACAGCTTTCGTTGCTTGAATCCATGTATGCAAGATAGAATTTCCCATCATCTTCTTCGATAGTAGTCCAGTTCAATCCTTCGGCTTCAATGATAGGCCATAAGAGCGACAATTCTTCTCCAGTGTACCTCACAAATACATCATAAGAGAATACCTCTTTGTCAATGTTGCATAAACGCATGAATTCCTTAAAAGCAGCTTCAAGAGGAGTCTCCCAAGAGAATAAATCTGCATCGATCATGAGTACATTGAATGAATCTGAAAACAAGCTTTCCTTAGCAAGATATCCGTTAACTGACATGTCTTCCATAGCAAAATCTGTCATCCAAGGTAAAATCATCAGTAGGATTTGTTCGCTAGAAGAGAAATTAATGAATATAGAAACGGATATATGAATACAAATAGCTGATATCTGCAGACGATGCGCCGTATCCAAAAAGTTGGATACGCCGTATCTTATAATCGTTAAAATTTAATCAGACTTTATCCAGAAAATAGATACGCCGCTTTAGAATTTAAGAATGCGCCGTATCGAATTAATTAATCAAAAATCAACTTATCTAATTAAAATTAAATGCGTCGTATTAACGAAAGTTAATGCGCCGTATTTTCGTTACGTTTAAAAATAAAAGATTTTTGATTCAGAAAGATGCGCCGTATCGACAGAGATCGATACGCCGTATCTGTTTAATAATTCGCAAACTGTTTTTAATTAAAATAATAGATACGCCGTATCTGCTAAAGCAGATGCGTCGTATGGCGTTAACGTTTAGAAATTTTTTTTTTATCAAAAACAGATACGCCGTATCTGCAAAAGCAGATGCGTCGTATTACTTTATTGCTTTTTTTAAAAAAATTTCGTATTAAAAACAGATACGCCGTATCTTGGGGAAAAGATGCGTCGTATCGAATTAATTAAACGCGTTGTATTTTTAAAAATTAAACGCAATACGCCGTATCTGAGAGATCAGATGCGCCGTATCGTTTGATTTAGCACAGTACAACGATAGCAGAACAGAAAAAATACGAAAAACAAAAACAAAAATAAAAACACACAAACAAAAATAAACACACAAAAATAAAAGCAAACAAATAATACAAAACAAATAACACACAGTACAACAAATATGCAAAATAATACAATGATGCAATTAATCTAATAAAAAGAAAAACCTAATTAAAATACTAATCAAATTAACAGATAATAACAATTCACTCCCCGGCAGCGGCGCCAAAAACTTGATGCGCGTGATGTGTCGTTGCGGTTTAGCAGTTTTAATGCCTACTCAAGTTTTAAATTTATATTTAGCCGACTTATCAATAACACACACACTTAACGAGCAGTGTACCCGGTCAGTATAAATATAATGGTAAGTAGAGTGTCGATCACTAAGAGTGGAACGTATTATCTCGTTATTCTAATCAGTATTTTAATATCCTAACGCAAGGGGGTTTCAGCCTGAGAGACTGGCACGATTTGTTTGCAATTAAATAATAAAATAAACCAATAGGCACGAATCAGCAAGTAGCACACACGTACACAGATAGATACTCGAGACAATAAGAGGGCTGTCCTTATGATTAAGTAGATTGTCACTTGTTTTATTGATAGCTTTATATGAAGTGTATGTAGTTAACCCTTTCTCGTTGGTCCTATTCTTATCGGCGAGTAAACCCTTAATGATTACTTATGTCTAAAAGTTATTCCTAAGTGATCAATTTAGTAATAACCGTGGGAGCCACATTATGTCCCGCAGTCAAATGCCCGCAAGCCACTAATAAACACAGAGGTTATCAATGCACTAATAAGTAGTAACCAAAGACATCAACATATAAACTTTAATTGATGGGAAAGCAAGTATTAAAGGGAGTGCAATCTTTCGTTGTCACATTACACAAGCCACCAATCCTGATGAATTAAAGTTTGCTAACACAATAAAACAAAACTACTTAATGAATTAAATACATGCAGCACCTTCTTACAGCTCTTGTATCTTTGATTTGGGTGTGTCTTGTGCTGCCTCCTTGACTGAATTCGTCCTTTGTTTCTCCTGTTCGGACTTAGGTTATAATATAATGCGTACGAAATTCGTCTGGTCTTGGGGTATTTATAGTTTCTGTCTGAGGGAAGATGCGGCGCATCTAGTAAGTAGATGCGGCGCATGTACTTAACTTCGCGTGGGGTCCAAGATTATAATATTCAGGAATATTCGTACACCGCCAGAAGATGCGGCGTAACTCCATGATTAGATGCGGCGCATGTCCTCTTGTATCTTGGATCGTATCTGGTGATATCTTGATAGAGATGCGGCGCATGTCATGAGTGAGATGCGGCGCATCTGGAGCAGATTAGTCTTGATCTTCTTCATTTCAGTAGACTCTTTACTTTATGCATGTTTTGCTCCATAATCAGTCCTAAATTGCTAAGTTTCACCAAATGCTTGTTTTTACCTGAGAATTACAAAAGTAAACGATTAAGTATCAATCCTCATACATAATATAGTAAAACAAGTCAAATTAATAGGATAAATGATAGTAATAAAATGTACTTATTTGAGTTCATCAATTTTCAAACTTATTTTTCCAATAAAACATTTCTTAATATTTCAAAAATAATTTGTCATGTGTATTTTTGAAAAAATGTTTTGTCCCATTTAAAATGTGAATTTTCAAAACATAAATTCACTTCTTTGATCACTAGTTCAAGTTGTAACTTTGTTCAAGAGTGATTTGCGTAGAAACGGGATCTTCCGATTAAAGACTTGTTTACGTTGATTTTAACGTATCGTGATTTCACATTTTGTCATCCTCAAAACGTGAAGTAATCGAAAGATATAAATAACGTTTTTAGAACATTATTTGCATCAACACTTTTGATCCATGTCTAATGTTCAACACGGTATCTGAAACAAAAGGATAGATGACATGTAAACCATCTAAAATGAGACGTTTAAGAAACTAACCTCACATATTTCTAGGGGCAATGGCGTGTTGCTAGACGCTAACCATTGCTTGTATAATTACTTGATTATTATGATGTCGCAAGTGGGAGCTGTTGGGATATGCTCGTGTCATAATTACTAATTATATGGCTAGACATATGTGAGCCTATGGGGTCACACACATATACACTGAGGTGCCACTTTATATGTCGTGTTTATTGTATTTACGATATATAAATAACCGTAAGTAACCAGGAACCGCTATTGGGATTCTAATGAATAAGTAATGGACTTATTACATTGGACTAGAAAAACAAATGGGAAGCCCATTTGAGCCCAATAGAGGGCCGGCCATAAGGGCTTGGAAGAGGCCTTTTGGGTTTTGATTTTTTGGTCAATTATATCTTCCAGGATCTCCTCATATTGGAGATATCTTTTACCAAAAATCTCTCTCTCACTCTCCCAAATAAACTCACGGCATCAACAATAAAAACCTAGGGTTTTTATTTTTTCATCTTTAACTTTTGTATCTTGCTTATTCAAAAGTGTTTGATTGGTTACGGGTTGAAGGACTAGCATCCATTGGCATACGGTGAAGTGTAGTGTGGACACATCATAGAGGTGATCTCCTTTGGTCACTTGTGGTTCTTATTCTATTCGATCCATTAGCATTGGTGGCCTGGTGACTCCCGGATCACGCTACAAAGGTATAACATGTTTGTTTAATTCATTTGATTGATCATATGGCTATATGGATACTTGTTGGTGATGTATTCCGCTGCATTTATATATTTGATATGTTATTTTATTATTACATCACTTATAGTTATTGCTTTCTGCTTGTTTGATTTTCTGTTTTTGGCTGTTCTTCTGCTCTGTGTGTTTTCAGTATGTCTGCTGGTGTTAGTGGTAGGCCTGAGGATCTTATTAGTAATCTTGACTGGGTAATCCCTTGCATCTTCATTCTAATGATATCAGTACTAGCTCTATTGTTTCTGTTAAACTGACTGGCACTGAGAACTATAGGGTCTGGTCCACTATTATGAAATTGGCCATTAACACTAGGAACAAAACTGGCTTTATTAATGGTACATGCATCAAGTCCTCTTATGCTTCTAGTGATGTTATGTCTAATCAGTGGGACATATGCAACTCTATTGTTTTGTCTTGGATTTTGAATTCTGTTTCTGAAGATTTATATCTTGGTCAAATCTTTTCTGAAAATGCTGCTGAAGTGTGGGCTGAACTTAAAGAAACTTATGATAAACTTGATGGTTCTGTGATTCTGAGTCTTATGCAAAAAATTAATAACTTCAAACAAGGAGAACTATCTGTGTCTGAATATTATCATAAGCTCAACTCCTTATGGAGAGAATTTGACATTATGACCAAATTGCCTAAGTGTTCCTGTACTGCTAGAGAAGATGTTCTAAAACATAATCAACTTATGAAACTTATGCAATTTCTCATGGGTCTTAATGAAATCTATCAGCCTATCAGTAGTAGCATTCTCTCCAGAGAATCTCTCCCAGATGTTAAAGATGCTTTTGTCATTGTCTCCAGAGAAGAGTCTCACAGAGGCATTGCCTCTTCTTCTACTGGTTCTAATTCTAAAAATCCAGTTGTTGGCTTTGTTTCTAAAACAAATTGGTCTAATAATGGGAATAAGAGATTTGAGCATAAAAAAGGTTCTGGTGCTGATAGTAAGAAGTTTGTGAATACTGGGAATCATAATAATAGCAATTACAGGGGTCCTAATCCTAACTTGCTTTGCAATAACTGTGGTAAAATTGGTCACACTGCTGACAGATGTTTTTAAATTGTTGGGTATCCCCCTGGTTACATCAAGAATCCTGGTCCTAAACATACCAATCACAAAACTTCTTATAATGCTAATTCTAGCACCTCGTCTGTGGAAAATAGACCTTCAATGACCTTTACCAATGACCAGATGATGAAATTAATGAGTCTTATCAATGATATGCCTGCTAGCAGTATGCATGCCAACATGGCAGGTATATCCAGTTTTATGAACAATAATGTCTTCTTTAATATAAACTTTCACAAGTTTTATAACAACAATACTGCTTTGTGCAAGGTGAGTATTGGGTGGATTATAGATTCAGGAGCAAACCAACACATGACTGTTAATACTCTAAATATGTTTGGCATTATTGATATTTCTGATTTAAATCTTACTGTGGGTCATCCCAATGGTACTCTTGCAAAAATCAAATATATTGGTAATCTAAAACTTTCTGATAAGGTCATCTTGTATGATGTGTTGGTTTTCCCTGAATATTGTGTTAGTCTGTTATCTGTGCACAAACTTATCAAGGATAGCAGAATGTTTGTTGGTTTTGATGAATCTAAATGTTACATTCAGGATTTGACTCAAAACAAAATCATGGGGATCGGTAGTGAAAATGGTGGCCTATATTTGTTTGATTCTTCTTCTCCTCTTAATACCAAAAATCAAACTATAGGTAATGTTTCTATGTTCTGTTATGCCTCTAAATCCTTATGGCACAACAGACTTGGTCATCCCTCTGACCAAGCTGTGAGTTTGCTTCAACCTGATCTTAAATTCACCATGGATTCTCATGTGTCTCCTTGTGACATCTGTCACAAGGCCAAACAGACAAGAGAACCCTTCCCCTTGAGTGATCATAAGACCTCTGCCATTGGTGACCTTGTGCATATAGACCTTTGGGGGCCTTACAAGGTCACTAGCAGAGAAGGATTTAGATATTTTTTGACCATTGTGGATGACTATACCAGGGCTGTTTGGATTTATCTTGTCAAAACTAAAGATGAAGTCTATAACTTGTTTGTTAATTATGTCAATCTGATTCATAATCAATTTAAGTGTGGAATTAAACCTGTGAGATCTGATAATGGCACTGAATTTATAAACAACAAAATGAGTATTCTATTTAGCAGCCTTGGTATTGTTCATCAAACCTCTTGTGCTTATACTCCTCAGCAAAATGGTATTGCTGAGAGAAAGCACAGACATCTGTTAAATGTTGCTAGAAGTTTGTTGTTTCAAAGTGGTATTCCTTTGAGCATGTGGCCTGAATGCATCTTAACTGCTGCCTATCTGATTAACAGGTTGCCATCTTCTGTTCTGAGTGAGAAATCTCCTTTTGAGCTTGTGTATGGTCAAAAACCAAATCTGTCTCATCTGAGAAGTTTTGGTTGTCTGTGTTTCTCCTCTATTCTCAACAATTCTGATAAGTTTTCTGCTAGGTCTGAAAAATGTGTTCTGATCGGTTTCTCTACTACAAAAAAGGCTTACAAAGTTTATAGCATTGACTCTAAAATCATTTTCTATTCCAGAGATGTTCAATTCTATGAAACTGTTTTTCCATTCAAAATGAATTCCAAGTTGCAAACTGATCAGATCTCAGATCCTACATTGAATGATCAAATTTTTTTTAATGAGAAACACTTTAATCATATTCCCAATGATGAAAGGAGAGGTAATACTACCACACCCAATGATGATGGTGGTGCCCCTTCATGCCCTAGAAGTATACATACTTCTACTGATGGTGAGATTGATGGCACTGCAACATCCATGGGTGACAACACTCTGTTTGAGGGAAATGTCCCTTCCAGTCCTGACATAGTTCAAGTCAATCCCACTCAGAACCTAAGTCCTGTGCAGCCTGCTCCTAGGAGGTCTAGTAGAAACACTAAGACTCCTCCCAAGTTTAATGACTATGTTGTAAATAGTGTTAAATATGGGCTTGAAAAATATGTTTGTTACTCCAATCTTAGCCCTGTTAATTACTGCTTCTCCACTACTTTAAACAAGTCTGTTGAACCCTCTTCCTATGATGAGGCTGCCAAAAACATTAATTGGGTTCAGGCTATGAATGATGAGATTTCTGCCTTACAAAGGAACAATACTTGGACTGAATGTGATCTTCCAAAAGGAAGAAAACCTGTTGGCAGTAAATGGTTGTGGAAAATTAAATATAAGTCCTCTGGAGAGATTGATAAATACAAAGCCAGGCTTGTTGCCAAGGGCTTCAGCCAGAGGGAGGGATTTGACTATATGGAAATTTTCAGTCCTGTTGTTAAAATGTCCACTGTTAGATGCATGATCAATGTTGCCATATGTAATAATTGGAGTCTGTTTCAACTTGATGTCAACAATGCTTTTCTATATGGTGAGTTAACTGAGGATGTGTATATGACTCTGCCCCCTGGGTTTGATAATCATAAATCTAAGGTTGTGAAGCTTAATAAGTCCCTGTATGGCCTTAAACAGGCTCCCAGGCAATGGAATGCCAAACTTACTTCCACACTGAATGAACATGGTTTTGTGCAGTCTAAATATGATTATTCTTTGTTCACTAAGAAATCTGGGAATGTGTTTTGGGCCTTACTTGTGTATGTTGATGACATTGTCAAAATTGGCAATGATATTATTGAAATTGAGAAGTTCAAAGTTTTTCTGAAAACCAAATTCCAAATCAAAGACCTAGGAAAGTTAAAATACTTTCTTGGGATTGAAGTTTTGGAAAATGAAAATGGTGTTTGTCTCAGTCAAAGGAAATATTGCTTAGAACTCTTGCATGAGTATGGTCTGCTTGCTGCCAAACCTGTTGACACACCTTTGCCTGAAAACACCACCCTTAATCACATTGAATCTGTTGATGACAAAGCTTTGAAAAATATTGGCAACTATCAAAAACTGGTTGGTAAGTTGATTTACTTGACTCATACCAGACCAGACATTTCTTATGCTGTTCATTGTTTAAGCCAATACATGCATGCTCCTCTTGAGTCTCATTTAGATGCTGCCTTAAGGGTTTTAAGGTACTTGAAAGGCTCACCTGGTAATGGTGTGCAAATTAACAAAACTGGAAATCTTAAGCTTAAGGCTTATGCTGATTCTGACTGGGCTAGATGCCCTGTTACCAGGAAGTCTGTATCTGGCTATTGTGTCTTTTTGGGTGACTCTTTGGTCACTTGGAAAAGCAAGAAACAAACCACTTTGTCTAGATCCTCTGCTGAGGCTGAATACAGAAGCATGGCCTCTTGTACTTGTGAGGTCATTTGGTTAAATAATCTGCTTGGTGATATGGGTGTCAAGACCTCTTTACCTGTGGTGTTGTACTGTGACAACAGTTCAGCCATTCAAATTGCTGGAAACCCTGTCTTTCATGAAAAAACCAAGCACTTTGAAATTGATGTTCACCTTGTTAGAGAAAAGGTGGCTGCTGGTGTTATCAAAACTGAGAAGATTCATACTTCTCAGCAGACTACTGATATCTTAACTAAGGCTCTCGGCAGCAAAAGCCATCTGCACTTGTGTGATCAGCTGTGTATGCTGGACATGTTTGGTGTGAAAGTTTGAGGGAGGGTGTTAAAATGCCTTCCAAACTTTCAAGGGTTGTTTCTGTCATTTCAGAAATTTTTTTCTCTAACTCTTTATGTTTGTTCTTTGTTTGTGAAGTTTGCTTTGTGCAGGGTCTGGAGTTGTCATTCTCTCAAAGTTGCTTGGCTATAAAAGCCCCTCTCCAGCCAAGGGCTCAACGGCTCTCTTCTTTTCTTCTGGTGGAATTCTTTCACTTGTCTTGGGAGCTCATCTATCTTATTTTCTTGTTATCATTTGACTGATCATACAGATCCAGTCTTGTTGTTGTTGTACTTAATCTGATTGACCATTATTGGGTTCGATCTGACCTTCTATGATTTGGTATTTGTAAGCTGATATTCTTATTTTGAATCAAGGGGTGGTTGGTTGGATTCATACCCAAGTGTTGTTTAACCATTTTTACAGAGGATCAAGAATGAAGGAATGAGTAAGGAATGGTTGTACGGTAATTGTGAGAATTTATTTCTTGTTATCATTATTTTAGTTGATTGTGTTTTACTTTGTTTTAAGGGATGTGTTATACATACCCTCCCTATGTTGTTACATGAGGGAGGGTTTGGTCAAACCGTACAAGTCATGATGCACACCATACAAGCCAGCGATACATCCAATGATTGGATACCCTCTTTATGGAAGGGTGTGTATAAACTAATTTATTCTGTTTAGCATCATGTATTTGTAGTAAGGTCACAAACCACTAACCAACCTGTCCCTTTAATGCCATAGTGATAATTAACGAAAATTTCTTCTTCATAGGCGGCTCATTATTTCATCAATTAAAAATTCTAAATCATACTACCTCCGTCACAAAATATATTAAGTCAAACTGGACATTTATTTTGGGACGGAGGGAGTAATATTTAGGCTCCATGTTCAAAGGGATAAATTTTGCAGTTTACTCTTGTGGTAATAAACAAAAATTCTGTTGATTTTGTTGACCTAATATCAGGGTTCACTTGTAATAAAGAATGATGACACTCAACCTGCCCCTATGAGATTGTTTCACTATGAGAGGGACAACTTTGGCCTTTTATTTGAAAAAAATGGAAAGGTGACATTTCACAGATATAAATAAGAGTAAATTTATCTCTTATGTCTGCAATGCGACACACTGAATCCATGGTATGTTGACAAGAGGTCAAAATGGGTCTCATAAGAGAGGGGAAGATGGCTATATAGAAAAAGGGTCAAATGGTTCAAAAGTGTTGACAGTTAGGGCACTCCCAACAATAACTCAGCTTTAAACTTTAACACACTGTCACGTCAGCTTTAACACACTCACCTTTAACTCAACTTTAACACACCCAACAATAACTCACCCTTAACTTACCTTTAAAGGGGGCGAAAGTGATTTTTTTTTTTAATTTTTTATACACAACTACCCTTAACGCAGCGTTAAGGGGTTAACGCACCACCTTAACGCTGCGTTAACGCAAAACACACCCAAAGGTTAACTCTACTTTAACGCAGGTTAAGGCATGTTTTTTTGCCTTTAACGCAGGTTTCCGTTGGGAGTGCTCTTACATAGGAGATATATCTGTAGAGGTCAGAGTAATGAGAGTAGGACTAGGTACTTGTTATTTTTTGAATTAATCAGGGTTTACACGTTCTTTATATTGATTATGTTGTTATAAGTAAATTGCTTGAATAGTTTCCGTCAACTCTTTGGAAAGCGTAAATTGCTTGAATAGTTTCCGATATGTAGGAAGATGTCTTGATGTTTGTAAGTTGTTCTTTGCTGTTATATAATAAGCGTTTGTTTTATGTCCCTTTGTGTTTTGCAGGACATATATTTGATTAATTGGATCGGGTAGGTAAATTATCATCGTTCATTGCAAAATAAAAAAAAAAAATGACATATTTTCTGTCTTCTTAAGTTATTTATAATTGATCATTTTGCTGATACAAAAAGTCAATTGTAATTATGAATAAAAAACTCTACAACGGAAGGAGTGGAATGCTTTGTTCATGTCTGAAAAAGTTATCAGGATCGAACTTAGTCTTGACCTTAACCAACCTCATGAAGTTATCTTTGAAATAACGTCGTCCCCATGAACTACACGCCTTTTCAAAACTTGTATTACCACCATTCATTCCAAGATCAAGATCTCTGTAATTCACATAAGCCTCTCTTGGATATTTAGAAACATATTGACCCATGTACTTATAAAAGCTTCTGATCCAGTTATAATGTTTCTTCATGGCTTGTTTATCCGGCACTGTCCAGCTGTTCACATACTGAATCTTGTAAAGGACACCTTTCCTGTGTGGGAATGGTGTCGCTGATTCGGATATCCTGTCCATCATTCCACCGTACGGATTCCATATCATTAATGGGATTTCTTCTTGCAACATTCTTGTCCATATTCCTTCTAAACCTCTTTTTGGGATTACGGTTTTGACAAAATCTGATTTAGCTTTGAAGTAGTTTAAGAAAGCTGGTTTTCCAGACAGTAGGAAGGTTGTCGGGACGGTTTTGGGGAAACCAGCGATGAACATGACGGATTCCAGCCAACTCATTTCAAAACAATCGCTTTTTTTAAGACCCAACTCGGGAAAATCACGGTTCATGAGCTTGAGAAGCGCAGCGGCCGGTCCTAGGTAGAGTGCATTGTAAGTTGTAGAGATGGTTCTTTTTGTTGAGTTTCGTATAGGGGCAGGTGATATGAATACTCTCATGAAAAGTTCATCTACAAAGTGTGGGGCCGCTTGTTGCCATTTGTAAAGAGTGTTAGTGGCTCCTTGCTCCAATGTTCTCGGAACATTGAGTGCCGTGACAGTGGTGGGGACGGGTAGGAGTCTCAGTTTCCATGAAACTATGACTCCGTAGCTGCCCCCACCACCACCTCTAATCGCCCAAAAAACATCCTCACCCATGGATTTCCTATCCAAAATCTGCCCATTAGCGTTTATAATTTTAGCATCTAGCGCGTTATCAACTCCTAGCCCGTATTTTCTCATCATGAACCCGTATGCTCCACCCGTGATATGCCCACCAACGCCCAGGCTTGTGCATAGCCCTGCAGCAATACCATATGCTCTACTCTTTTCAGCAACATGGTAATAAAGTTCACCAAGAGTAGCACCAGCCTCAACCCAAACAGATTTCTCATTAAGATCGACATTAATGGCACGCATCTTGGACAAGTCAATAAGAACAAAGGGAAGTTTCGTAGCAGATGTGTAAGACAGCCCTTCATAATCATGGCCTCCACTTCTAAACCGAAGCTGAATCCCATGCTTTTTGGCACAAATAACCACAGTTTGGATGTGTCTTGCGTCCACTGGAGTCAAAATAAGCTCGGGTTTTGGATTATCAGGGGTGAGGCAACGAAGATTTTGGGCAGTTGAGTTGAGAATGGATTTGAAGTTAGCATTGTTGGGAGTGAAAAAAGTCTTGCTGGTTTGGGTGGTAGAAAGGCATTGATGGAATCGAAATGTCTTCGAAATTTTGTTTGAAGATGAAAAATGAGCAAGTGAAAATACTAGTACTATTGTTACAAGAAATCTTGAAGAGGGAAAAGAAGCCATGTTTATGAGTTAGCTTAGCTTGTGTGAAGTTTAGAGTGGAATGGGATCAAATATATATATGAAATCTGGTTGACTGTTGACCCAGGGAGGGACGGACTCAGGATTTTTAAAAGGGTGTTGCACAAAAAAATTGTTGGGCTAACCAAAGTTACACCGTAAGAAAAGAAAGTAGCAAAAAATTATTGAGGGTTGCATTGCACATATCCAAAAATGACAGTTTTGATATTTTTTTTGCACTTCGTGACATAAAGTCGGGTGTACCCCGTACCACACCCGGCATCCATGCAGGGACACAGGTCATGCACATGCTGCAATATGCTTTATCATTGCTGAATTAAGAATTGTATTAGTTGGAGATGTAATAATATCATACTATTTCAGATAAGCTACTTAAAAGTTACCAAATTTCCCAGTTGCACTTGTTATTTACTGCTGGTATAGATACACATAAAGAGTTTGCTTGTGACACCAGCTACGTCGACAATGGATACAGTGCATCGTACACTGATGTCCACAACATTAAGATTCTCGTACACTGATGTCCACAACATTAATATTCTTTATGGTGGTGATATCCTGACACCCAATAGGGGGTGTTTGCAATGGTTGGGTGCATCAGACGATTGTACTGTCTGCTTTACGGTTTGTACATTTTGACTAATATAGGTAGGTCCCACTTTTTAGGGGGTGTTAGGATAGTATGACCCTATTCTTTTAACATATTTTGAAGCTTCAACTTTAATAAATATACCAGCTACATAGCTTCAACTTTAATAAAAGAGCAAATTCTCAAAATGGTAGTTTAAAAAATCTTTTTTCAAAAAATAGTAGGAAAATAATGGCTTTTCTCAAAAAGGTCATGTGTGAAGTGCGAATGTGCGACTTCATCCAATATGCGACGTGTGTCAACTTATTTAATATTAAAGTATAGTGGGTAGGTGGGACTTTGACTTTGAATTTATGCTTAAATGACAAATATACCTTTTTCTTAAATATAAATAAATACCAATTTCACATTTGCATATTCGCACATGACCAAAATACCCTCTTTTAAATGTGCGAATGTGACTCATTCTTACTTTCACAATCATCAAATCCGATTATGCCTTATTGCTTTCACTTCCCACAGATTTTATATATAAATTACAATGACCATCAAATCAAATCTTGAGGAACTGAGACAAAACCCAGTTTTGTTCATCTCATAGTTTCATACAAAACCCACTTCTATTAACCTCTAATATCATCTCAACAATATATACTCATCATCCCACAAATCAAACACAAAGATTCAATCTTGTTAACAAACACACAAAAAATATATACATTAACAAGTAAAACCAAATGGGTGGTTGGTGGCTTGTTACAGGAAAGATTCAATCTTCAATCTTGTTAACAAACACACAAAGATTCAAAGTGGTGGTTGGTTACAGGAAAGAGATGAAGATGAATGATACATAATTAAATATAAATCACTGATAGATCTATTCAAAACTCTAAATAGATCTATTCAAAACTCTAGATCTATTCACCACCTGGTAGATCTATATATTATACGATTTTCTTTTATAGATCTACACATATTATTTAGAGTTTTGAATATTTATTTGGAAGTTTTGAAGGTGATTTTGAATATTTATTTGGCTGGCCGGAATTTTTGGTGGCCAGGCGGTGGTGATGGGTGGTGAATGAGGGAGAAGGAGATGATGAAAGAGATAAAGATAATTGATACTCCCTCCGTCTCAATTTATTTGTCCATATTTCCTTTTATGGATGTCTCAATTTATTTGTCCACTTTCCTTATTTAGTAAAAACTAGAGAATCTATTGGAGGAATATTCTATTTTAGTGGTTGAAAATTAAAGTGGCCCCACTTTTATTAAACTTTGTGTTTTCTCTCTCCTGACAAATAAATTGAGACGGAGGGAGTATTTATTTATATTTAAGAGAAGGGTATATTTGTCATTTAAGCATAAATTCAAAGTCAAAGTCCCACCTACCTACTGTACTTTAATATTAAATAAATGAACACGTGTCGCACATTAGATGGAGTCGCACATTCGTACATGACCTTTTTGGGAAAAGCCATTATTTTCATACTATTTTTTAAATTTTTTTTTTAAAACTACCATTTTGGGAATTTGCACTTAATAAAATCATACATCCTTAACATATTTTGATACAAGTGAATTTTGATGCTTCAAATATATATATATATATATATATATATATATATATATATATATATATATATATATATATATAATATATATATATATATATATATATTTTTTTTTTTTTTTTTTTGTTCTTTCTCTAATTTAAAGCAAAGTATATATATTTTGAAGCACCTAAACCTCTGAAGCCTTGTGCGGTTTCATACATCACACACTACCTTATACAGTTATGCTTGATATTTCAAAAGAAATGTAATGGACATTAAAGTGCTATTAAAAGGAGACAATGAACAACTTGAACATTAAAAATGCAATAAATTAGACTAATGAGGAAGTTATTAAGCATTTGATTTACAAGCAATCAACACATTTGACCTTTACTTTCTTTCCCATTTTTGGTATTTGCAAAAATTGTTACAACAACAATGTCTCATTTTGTTTGCAACTATGCATTTCCATGGTTTTGTATTGCACACTCCAATATAGATTTACTGAATTTCCTGATGTGATATCATTACCCCAAAGTATCATTAACACCACTTATTAAGGTGCGATTTGGTTTGTAAAAAAGTTTAGAATCCGAGATAGATTTGGTTTAGCAATAATGGGATAGAAAAAAAAATATTTTATTAAAAAGTTTATTTTTAATCAAAAAATTAAATAAATATTGGAAGTGTTAGGCTAGGCGCAGTGCGGCTGGACGATCGACTAACACGATCGATTACATATCGATTGTCCTTCTGTGGAGAATCGATCGGCCCACCTTTTTTTTGTATCTTGGTCGCATATGCGATCGAATAAATTTCTTTGTAAAAGTTGTGCATTTAATCTTGGACCGTTTGGATTGTATCGTTTGAAAAAAAAAAAAAAAAAAAAAAAAAAAAAAAAAAAAGAAAAAAAAAGAACTAGCCGTTGGATTGTACTGTTTGAAACCAAAAAAAAAAAAAACAAAAAACAAAAAAAAAAAAAAACTTTTAAACTACCTTATAAATACACAACATATTAACACACTTCAATCCACAAATCTCATTTAACACATTCTCTATATTTTAACATAACATATTAACACACTTCAATCCACAAAATCTCACAATTCTCTCTGTTCAAAATGTCTAAGAAAACACCACAACCAAAAGGTCGAAAATCCCGATTGCCCGCATTACAACGACAAAAAATGCAGGAAATCAAAGATTCGATCAAGGCACGCCACAACCTAGATTATTAGTTTTTAATAAGCGTTGTAATGTTTTAATAAGTGTTGTAATGTTTTTATTTTATTTGAATTATTATGTAACGTTTTAATTATTAATGAAATTTGAGTTTGTGTTAAAAATGTTTTTTTTTTTTTTTTTTTTTTTTTTTAAATAAAAAAAATTGATCATGGTCGCCCTTACTGGGGCACCTAATCGCCTGAAGGTCGCTGGAGAGAGAAAGCTAACGTGCCAAAGAAAATGGAAGGGATTGGGATCCCTTACTGGGCAGCCTTAGTAAAATTTTATGGCATAATTTCATATATATCCTTCCCTGAAGAATTACATATATATCATTTGTACCAGTTTTTTATGCATAAAGTACAATGTTTTTAATGCATCAAAAGGATATATATATATATATATATATATATGTAATTTTTGAAATAACCATGGATATATATATGTAAAAGCCCTTTTTTTATTACTAAATTACTTCCTCCGTCTCAAAATTATTGTGGGAGAAAAAAATCATAAAGTTTAATAAAAGTAGTGTCACTTTAATTATCAACTACTCAAATAGAATATTCCTCCACTAAACTTTTTAGTTTTTAATTAAAAAAAAAATGTATAATTATTTTGATACATTTCAAAAAGGAAATATTGACTATAATTTTAAGAATGAGATATTTGATAAAAATGTGGATTGTGAGGGAATATAATGTTGTAGGGTCTATTATTGAGTTTGAATTAGTGAGTCACCCTTGCTATAATTCATTGTGGTTTTATTATGACCCACTTTTATTGTAGAAAGATCCTATCAAACGATTACTTTGAGGGAATAAACACATTAACTTGAATCCAATAGTGTTATAACAAACGGCCCTTAAATTACGAGTTTACTTTTGATTGTTTAAAAAAAAAATACTCTATAATCGTTTATAAACAATTATGACTGGTCGACAATTTCGAAAGAAGTTAATACACTCCTTAAAAACGTAGACGCACAACAAACACTTCTGATTGTGATGGATAATTTACGCTTTTAAAATGAAATATAGTAAACAAATCTTGTTAACCACATCCCGTGGCTTCATTT